>VUJU01000486.1:79612-102659 GCA_009835225.1 Aphis craccivora
ATTTCCATTAAGATTATCACCGATGTTAATTAATACATATATATGCCTACGATTTTAAGAGTATAATTATTATATAATAATATATACGAGCTTGTATATATTTATTTTTACTACTCAGTAAACGGTTGATTGATAACAATTGAAGTTCCGTCATGTAGTGAGCTCGTGTCAGTATCAAGAAATTGACTCAACGCGTTATAAAGACTTTGTCGTAGGTCGCGCCTTTTTTGGTAACCAAAAAAGTAGATACTTAGCTTATTTTGATTCCTACACATTCGTGAAGGCTGTAACCATGGATTTTTTGTTATAGTTTAAAATAAAAATAATAAAATCTAAAATAATATGACGATATTCCAACACCTACAATAATAAAATGTAATTTAAATATTTTACATTCACTCGGGTTGAATAAAAACATAATGATTCGGGTTACTGCAGTCAGTAGGTACGTCCATTATCGTAGCATTCGTTTCTATTATTCATTATGTTTTTGTATAATTTGTAATATAAGGTAATTGTTATTTTTAAGCCATATTACAAATAAATGTAAGTGCATTTTTTAAGATTTTTAAATAAATTTGTATTTTTTTAAGGGCAATTTATGAGATTTTTTAGGCTAAATAATAAATATATTATTTATTTATATATAATTACTATACTCGGAATTGGTACATTATACATAACAGTTATTGTTTTAGATCAACATGAGATACATTTATATTTTATGGCTATTTTTTTTAAAATTGGTGTGCTGTAAGTTAGAGGTTAGAATTGCGGATGGATTTCTTAAAGGGCAAGCTTTACAGTCAAGAGATGGACGTATTTATTACTCTTATACCGGTATACCATATGCAAAACCACCAATTGGAGAATTAAGGTTTAAGGTATTAATATAGAATATGATATTTAATATTTACAATGTATAAAATTTTCAAATGCATTGTTTTAGGCAAAAAATAATTTAACTTACTGTATAGGTAGTAAAATAAATTTCTTTACCTAATATTAAAAAACATAAAATATAATAATTACTTAGAGATATAGAGTGATAGATTGTGTCTCCGCTTGAATTGTTTTTTGTATAATGATATATCATTAAATTAAAATGTATCACATCCATATCAGTGTCTCACTCGATACTTATCATAAAGCAGAGAAGTGTCTATTTTCCAATTTTTTAAGATCAAGTATTTTTAAAATTTAATATTATATAATACGTATTTCAATAAATTTAAAATATTTTTTTCTAAATGTATTTCAAATTATTTGCAATAAAAAATAAAAATAATTGGCATTTGCTTCAGTGAACATGTATTTATAAAGTACGTGAAACATTTTTTAATTTTGTTCATATAATATCACAAATATTTACTTCGGCTATAAAATATTAGTTGGAAAAATAAAAACTCCTCTCTTCAAAAAGGTGATGTCTGATCACAATAGTCCCAAGTTAAAATTAATGCAAGTATTTTTTTGCGTTATATTTAAAATGTGTTAAAGGCACCAGAACCAGTCGAACCATGGAACGGAATATTGGATGCATCATCTGAATCGAACAAAATATGCGTGCAAAAAAAATTAACTGATTATCACGAAGATTGTTTGTACTTGAACGTCTTCACTCCAAAAGTTAATAGAACATTTTTACCAGTAATGTTTTGGATTCACGGTGGTATGTTTTCTAATGGCCATGGTGGGCCTAATGCACACGGACCTGAATATTTTATGGACAAAGACGTTATACTAGTTTCTATAAATTATAGGCTTGGTATTTTTGGTAAGTTAAGGTTATCAAAGTTGATATTTCGTTTTCGGGTTTTTATACTATACTAAAAAAAAAAAAAATGCATACATCACTTATATATTAAATAATATTATTTCAGGTATTTAATAGAAATTTACAATTTTAATATGCTTTACAATATATATAATATATATTATATTATATACAAAAACTTCAAATTATTTATATACGTTATATTATGTGTATTTTAGTTATCATTAAATTAATATGCGGGATTTTATAGGGTTTCTTAGTACTGAGGATGATGTGATACCTGGAAACTATGGAATGAAAGATCAAGTAATGGCTTTACGTTGGGTACAGAAAAATATCGTTCATTTTAATGGCGATCCTAATCAAGTGACAATATTTGGCGAAAGTTCAGGAGCCGCTTGTACAGGATTCCATTTGTTATCGCCAATGAGTAAAGGTCTTTTTCATAAAGTTATACTTCAAAGTGGAACTCCAGTTTGTAAGTGGGCTATTTCGCCTATTGGATTTTCTCGTAAACGCGCTCACGCAGTAGCCACTATTGCCGGATGTAATTTCGATACTTCCGAAGATATATTGAAATGCTTTAGAAAACTTTCACCCGAATCTATTATTGATCTTCAAAACAGATTATATGCAAGGTTAAAATTAAATTATATAATTTTATAAATTATTGTTTTTCCAAGTATTTTATTTTTCACATGATACATGATAAAGGTATGGCTTTCACATCCATGTATCCATTTTAATCCCGTTGTCGAAAATTGTAAATCTGGTCAAGAAGCATTTCTTTGTCATCATCCTATATACGATTTTAAACAAGAGTCGTTTGTACCAGCTGTTATTGGTATGAATTCTGCTGAAGGTGGTATGTTTGTATCATGTAAGTTGCAATTTTTGCATTATAATATTTAAAAAATAACACATTTATAAAAATGGTTCAGTGTTATTATTAGGGCGCGAATTTGAATTCAAAATTATTTTTTTCTCTTCTATGTTTACATATTGATTTGTCTACCGAACATTTATTCCAGGAAGTATAGAATTTTAATCCATTTTTCAGTATTTGATTCTTCTTTAGTAATTTTCTGTATAATAGATATTTCATAAAAAACTTAAGGAGACAAACTCTTGTGAGATAATAATATTATGAAATTACTTGTGTACCCAAACTAAAACAATCGTATTTTTTGTAGAAATAAAATAATTCGATATATTAAATGACTAAAAAAAATTATTCATGTGAAACAAAATAAAACTTTAAAAAGTCATTACAATATAAGACATAGAAGTGATACTCGTGTTATTGACTTATTGTTTAACTATAAGATACGAGTTGATTATATTCGTTAAAGTTAGTAGTTTTCAATTTTATTTATATTTATTATTATGCATAGGTACCTACTAGTTGTGATCAAGCTTATTCTTGAATTTTTTAAAAACATTTTCAAATTGTTATTTACTTCTAGAAGTTATTCATTTTCTATTGGTTATCCTATGTTTAAAGTTAGGTTTTTAACGTTTATTCTTAAGGCATGTAATTTTGCGCAGTAATTATTGATAATACAGAAACACAATATGTGACTTTTGGTAGACGCATACCTCTATGATTTTTTATGTTCTATTCATGCAGCTTTGTACAACAGCACTTCTTTGATAAACACCGAGTTTCAGACGTATTTTAATCGTTTACTGTCAATTATGCTATTTTATAATCAGTACACAAAACTGGAAGATTTAGATAAAATTGGAGATAGAGTGTTGAAAGAATATTTTCCATCCGGAAGATTAAACGACAATACACATTCGAATGCCGTTAATGTAATATACTCAATAATATACCTATATAATGATGGAATAGTTACTTTCATTCTTAAATAATATATATACACACTATTTATGATTTCAGATGATAAGTGATGGGTGTTTTACACATTGCTTAGTAGATATGGCAAAAAAATTGTCATCGCCAGTCTACATTTATTATTACGATTATCAAAATGAATTTTCAAATAACAAACTATTTGGCTCATGTCAAAGAAGTCTAGGAGTCACTCATGCCGATGAACTAACTAGTCTGTTTAAAAAGAGTAGATTAAATCCAAAAGATTTAAATGTTGACGATCTTAAAGTTTCTAGATTATTAGTCAATATTTGGTATAGATTTGTGACTTTTGAGTAAGTAAGCGTGTAAATACTTGTTGAATTCTATGTAGGTTAGGTTAGGTTATTATTATTATTATTATTAAATAGTTAGATATGAAATTAATTTTATATATTGAACAAAAATGTTTGAATTATCAACCGACATTGTTTTTTAGGATATAATATTATTAGAGTATGTTTCAAAAAATGTTGATTCAATAATTATGTTTCAATCTATTTTAGTGTTTTACTTGATTAACGACTGTAAAAATAAATAACATATAGGTACTTTATGGTTTTCAAAGATATAACTTAAGTTTTTGTTGGAATTTTATTTATTCTAAAAATGTGTATTGCAATACATATAAAGCAATACATTTTTTCAGGATTCCTACCATTGATGGAACAGATGCTGGACCTGCTTGGCCAAAATTTACTTTCAATGAACATTTTGAAATTTTACACATTGATTCAGCACAACCAAAAATTATACAAAATCCATTCTATAAGAAATATAAATTCTGGGATCAATTACCTTTCAGCTTCAATTTGAATCAAACTATACCTCCACAAAAATCACCAAACTGTAAAACTGAACTATAATTTTGCCATGGTAAATATTGGAAATTGAATGTACATTAATACATTAGGTATAGTAAATATACTAAATTACGTACTAAAAATTAAAATATAGAAAATTCATAATATATAAATAGGACATTATTATATTAAAAAATACAATTAGTAATAAATATTTTAATTATTAAGTATTATTTAGTCTGTGACATCTCGATCTTTTTATCTCTTGTATTGAGAGTCATGTGGCCGCCTAGAAATGTATCACGGTCGCCAACCACGGACCGAGACCCGAAAGTCGGAGTGTCCTGGATTTTTTTTTCTTAATTATAATAATAATTATAACTATTTTGGACCAGTAATAGGAAATAAAAACAGCTCGATTTGGGGTAAAAATATGTATATATAAATATATAGATATTTGATTTATTTTAAATATTATAATAGTTAATTTGATGCCGAGAAAGCCGGACGGCATAAAACTCGGTCAGAGTGAAATAATTTGAATATAGGATAAATGTAACGGTCATAAATACATGAACAACCGTACCGTGTGGCTCCGACCCAGCGGTTACTGACGGACGGAATAAAATAAAATAACCAATATTCAATTTAATTAATAATAATAATAATATACCAATAAAATATTTTTCAACTTAATTTGGAAATAATTGTAAAATAAATTACCCAAAATACCAACCACGGTGAAATAATATATTATGTATGATTTAGAATAGTATTGATAAAAAAATACTTTCAACATTACCATATTCTGGTTCATGTGCCACCACTCGGCGCACCAGCAAAAAACGGTCACTACTCGTTAGTCATGGTATTGGAACGGGAAGAAAAAATGGAGTGCCGAGCCTTTGCTCTGTCGGTCGGTAGGTACCAGGCTATTTATTTGACAAGAACAGCCGACAGGCGATAGAGGGGGCATAGGCACGCGGATAGGAGGGTATTTATGGGTGGCTGATACTATAGGTAATAATAAAGGTATGGTAATCGTCGCGGTAAAGATACCTTGTACATTGGTACCTATGCCATGGGTACAAGGAGGGGAACATGTGTGTCTGTCGGAGCTAGTTTGTGTGTTGATCGGAGGAGACCTGAGGTCCGCGGGATAAGTTATCTTATCGCACGTCGACTCACAATGTGCCTACGATATGCCATAGTTAGATAACGGTTTGCGTTGGACGCCACAAAGTTATATTTTATAGGTAACATAATTGTCTTAATATGTATAAGCTTAAGTTTTTATACATATTAGGAGGCTTTCTTGTGTTATTTTTTCTACAGTCTACGTATAAAAAAGCTAGAAATTTAAAGAACCTATATATTGAAGAGATTTAAGTTAACATTTGTCGACGTCACATTTCATAGTTTGAATTTACAATTTATATATTTAAGTATTTAACGTTGGTTGGTTTATCTTTTTCATGTTATTATTAGATTTTAACAACTTTATAGAAAACCTTTTTTAAATAATACATTCCGAATTCCGATAAGTAGTAGTATAGTCTTACTAATATAATATGTCTCAATTGTAGTATTGAAGTCATATAGATTTATTTAATATATAATTAATTTAAGCTTTATTATCAGCGATGGAGGGATGTAGGATTATTTAAAGCAATCGCTTCATGTTTCTGAACGAGTTGGTGGGTGGGTGACCGGGTCCGGGTTGGTGTCTTTTATTTAGGTTATTTATTTATTTATTAGGGTAGAGTTAATTATTTTATTCTTATTTGAATGAATAAGAGTTTGTCCTCCATGATTATAAGATTGTCATTCATAATGATAAGAAGCATATGTAAGTATTTAAATTTTAAACTTAAAAAAAACAATAAACATATTATGTGTGACATGGTTATGATGGGTGAATACTTAAATATTTGATAAAAAATGAAATAATAACTAATATCAACAATATTTTATTTTTATAATATGTTGAACAAAAAATATATTATTTTAATAATATTATCACCAACAGGGTAGAGCCTGATTTAACTAAGTTACATTAATTGTAATTTTTTTTTTGTATTATTTCTATTTTTTTCAAATTAAGTTGTATCTTGTATTTGGATTTATAAATTTTTTACAGTTACTTTGATTTGATGACTAATGATTCAATAAGATACTTAAATAGGTATTTTTTTTTTTGTGTTCAGTTTTTTGGATTTTTTTTTACAATTTTTCAATTTTTATTAAAGTTACTAGTATGCAAAATATTACAATTTAAAAATGGCCATATCTTGCTTTAAAATTTAAATATCTTAAATAATAATAAATTTTTTTTTATAATATTCTTAACATGAAGTTTAATAATAGGTATAATAGGTAATAGTTTATTTATATACTTATGCAATGAGTTACAACACAATTTGATAGGTTGTGCCGTTGTGCGTATGTTATAAAGCAGGGGTCACCAATTAATATTTTCCGTAGGTCACATTAAGAATTCAGAAAACTTCCGAGGGCCACAACAATTTTAAGTACATAATATTTTATATGATATGCCGATTAGATTAGGTTACGTATTAAATTATCGGACTTTTTTCTCCATGTCTGCAGGCCGGTTAAAATTCATTCGCGAGCCGGATGCGGCCCACGGGCCGCCATTTGGTGACCCATGTTATAAAGAGTAAAAACAAATAGTGTTTTGACATTGTTTTTAAAAAATATTGAATGTAGGCTTTGGTTGGTATTAAGATAAGATTGAAGTATCAATATAGTATTGTTTGATAATTCATTTAGTATAATAATATAGCCAATTGGTACACTTTAAATATAACTGATATCCAACATATTCAGTCGTCTGATAAATTATGTGATTATTTTAATGTTTTTAGCATTTCTTTCAGTTTTTAATAATAGGGCAGTGTAGCTTATTATTTTTGCAGAAACTATAAGTTATTAACTATTAAGTCAATGTTATTATATATTTGTAGTTTATATATTTTATTGTTTATTACTGTATATATTATATAATAAATTACATCAAGGAAACACCACGTCTTTCAGCTATAGAATTTATATAAAATTTGTTTTAAAGTAAAATAATAATAGTAATTATAAATATAAGTAATATACAAGCAATATTATTTTAACTATGCAACAAAAATAAATTAATGGTGTCTGGTTTATTGAAATCTGCATCTTATTAATTTAAAACTTTCATAAAGGTAAGACTTATACATAATATTTTATTAATTCAAATAAATTAATAAATAATACTATGCGAATTTCAAATTTATATTTCTAAGATTAACTTTTATCATTTTATTAGATGATATAATAGAAACAATTAAATAAATAAATATAAATAATCGTACATAATGATTTTAAACACATAGTTTAAATGTTTAATTTTGACAATTTTTGTTATACTATACTGATAAAGTTGTATAAAATAATATAAATACTTCATTTTTTTTAAAAACATTTGTATTTTTATATGTTTTCTATGATTTGTATTTTTAAATAATAAAATTAAAGATTTTAAAAACAGATTTTTAGTTTTTAAAATAATTAATGTACCTAACTTGTAACTTGTATTAAGATAAATAATTTAAAAGTAACATGTATTCGTATTTGGTTATAACTTATTGCCTAATCCTGAATATAAATTTGTATTATGTGTCTATTATAATATGTACTATAACCTATTATCATTCATCATACATTTATTATAGGAGTTTTGATTTAACTTGATACTATTGGACTAATGTTTATCAAATGCTCTACGATTACAATATTCTATATTAATTATTTTGAAATTGTATTTGCGTTTTTAAATACCTACATATCATATATATGCCAACTTGTTAAGTAGGTACTGATTTAATAAGATAGTTAAATTAATAGTATATGAACTGATTAACCGTGCATAGTGTATACATATTGATATTAGTAAATAATTGATTATATTGGCCTTGGAATGTTTAAATTTATTGTTGTTTTTTTTTAGCTTTGATAACAACAGTTTTTCTGTTTTGTTTGATGCGTGTACTTACTAATAACTCAGAATAAATTAATAGTATTAAATCATGAATCACATGTTTCAAAGCACAATGTTTTATAATTATATTTTTTTTCACTAAAAATTATAATGCGCTGCTTTTTGTTTTTACAACAATTATGGTGTAAGATCCCAAACGCATGATTCAATGCCTATACCTACATGTTGAATATAAGTTAATAACTTAAAATTTAAAATAATAAAAAGTTTTGAGATCATTAATACGTCTATGAAGTTGTATACAATACACATTTATATGATAATAAGCAATAGTAATTTAGAACTTATTTATAATAGATAGAATAATAATAATTGATAACAGTATTTTTCAATTAATTAATCAATCGAATATTTATTATTTTTAAATTTTAAGGAATAATTAAAAAAAAATACAATAATATTGATTCAAGCAAAATTTAAAATTCAAGGTTATAGGTAAATTTATATTTATGTTAAAAAAAATCAATATTTTATATTGAGGCAGTTTAAATTAACTCAACTTTACTTAGGTACTCATTGTAATATATTTCTTTTTAATAAATTATAATTAAAATAAAACAAAATTCAATTTATAGCTGGAAAAATAAAATGAATCATTGAATTTTTTGAAATTCAAATTGAAATTCGCTACATTATAAATATTATGATTTATGGAATTTATACCTACTCAAAGGCTTAAGATAATATTTAGATTTTAGAAATACGTCTTTGTTTATTAAAATTATAGATTTGCATTATTGTATTAATCATCAGGCTGTAAATATCTACACATAATAATTTAATTTTAGATGATTATAAAATGGGCTTTTATTGCTGTCGTGATGTACTTAGATTTAGTGTACTGTATATCACAACAGTTGGAAATAACTAAAGGTGTAATTAAAGGACAAATTTTGAAATCTCGAAATGGGCGATCTTATTATTCTTATACAGGCATACCATATGCTAAACCACCGATCGGAGAACTTAGGTTTAAGGTATATATAATAATTTATTTATGTATATAGAATTATATAACAATAATAATCGGTCATCAATAAACTAAAATAAGATTTTTTCATAAAAATGTTATTACATTATGTACTTCATAATTTTATTTAGGCAGCAGTACCGGTTGAACCATGGAACGGTGTATTGGATGCTACGAAAGAATCAAATATATGTATACAACTGGGAAGCACGGACAGTCAAGAAGACTGTTTGTATTTAAATGTATATACTCCAAAAACAAATCAAACATCTTTACCAATCATGTTTTGGATTCACGGAGGAGGATTTAGTTGGGGTCACGGTAGGTCTAGTCAATACGGACCAGATTATGTTATGGACAAAGACGTGATATTGATAACAATACATTATAGACTTGGTATATTTGGTTAGTATTTTATATTATTGCATTATTGAATAATTATTTTAGATTTTATAGTTTTCTCGTGACTTTAATAATATTGTAGAATTAAACATCTAGTTATAATTTATAGGATTCCTCAGCACTGAAGATGATGTAATACCTGGCAACTACGGAGTAAAAGATCAAGTCGCCGCATTACGTTGGGTGCAGGAAAATATAGTATATTTTAATGGTGATCCTAATCGAGTGACAATCTTTGGCGGAAGTTCAGGAGGTGCTAGTACAGGATTCCATATGTTATCGCCAATGAGTAAAGGTCTTTTTCATAAAGTTATACTTCAAAGTGGAACTCCAGTTTGTAAATGGTCTATTACGCCTATTGGACTTTCTCGTAAACGCGCCCACGCGGTAGCCACTATTGCCGGATGTAATTTCGATACTTCCGAAGACATACTACAATGTTTAAGAGAAGTACCAGCTCAAAATTTGATAGATATTCACGGCAAATTATTTGTATGTTATTTATTTTAGTAATTAGTTTTAAACAAAGTGTCGAACAAAGTGTTGATCATTGCTCATATATAGGTAATAGGAAAAAAGTGAAATGTATCTGTTAATGTATAGTTTATATTATTATGACAGACAATTCATTGTCACTTGATGACTTTAATGCAGAATAGGTACTCAAATAATGTGTTTGAAATTTTAAATATTTTAATTGATTTAATTTAAAAGTGGCAGACAATAGATATACCTATTATCAATTGATAATTTTCTTAAAATCGATTTATTTATAAATCTCAAAACATTGAACAAATATTTATGATTTTTATAGGTTAATTTAATATTTAAATGTTTTTAATGTTTTATCTAATAAGAAAATTCCATTTAGACTTGGATTATTTATCCTTTCGTTTTATTTAATCCTGTGGTTGAAAACTGTAATTCTGGTCAAGAAGCATTTCTGTGCCATCACCCGATATTTGACTTTCATCAAGAATCTTTCGTGCCCGCTATTGTTGGTTCAAATTCAGCAGAGGGTGGTCTGTTTGTAGCATGTAAGTAACATTGTAAAAATTAAAATACTAATTAAATATAAATACAATCTACCTATATCACCGGTGAGTTGAATAATAGCTGACTATCATACTTTTAAATACTGTAGTGAAAAATTATTTGAATATTTTTCTAATTTATTTCAAATATTTTAAAATACTTAAAACTTCAGGGGTAGTTTTCGATTGCAAAGTGTATATCCTTGGTGCCATTATACAGGTCAAAAGTAAAAATTTTCCAGTAGTTTTCTTAAAAAAATAGCGAAAACAAAAAAAAGCGGGCAAGTTGTAACCACTCTGCTGTACATTAGGTGACATGTGGATCACTATTATATGTAATAGGAGTGTTGAATTTGAATCCAATGATAATTATCATTGTATACGAAAAACGATTCTGAACGAAGAAGATTTGTCAGCCTAGGATATAATTTTCAGTGGTTGGTGAAAAAGGTGGTTTATGTTTTAATGGCCTGAATACATCAAAATTTAAGTTCTTTTATAATAATTATAAGCTAAACTTATGGACAATTTCGTATTGAATTTTCAACTTTTAGCTACTTATAAAAATTTTTTTATGAATTATACCTACAAAATAATTTACAAATATTCATGATTTTGACGAATTTTTGTCAATATTTGAACTTTAAATGCTAATAAAAAAAACAGTGAGTGTTGTTGAACACTCGGCAGGAACGAAGTTCAGTGCATGTGAAGCGAGACGCGGAAACATATATAGTTAGAAAAATATGAATAAATAGAGATAGAGAGAGAGAGAGAAATGAATGCTTGTTTCTGAGTATTATGAAAAAATGGTATTTTATTTTATAATCATTATAAAAGTGAGTTTTTGATAGGATTTATTGGGATTTTCTTAAATATTGTTTTTATTGGTAAGGAAAGTGATAAGAATTTTATTTTCAACATTTGATAGATCACTTTCACAATCCATTATTAATAAAATAATAACTTCATTTAAACAAGTCATATACCCGCGTAGGCTACTAAACAGCTGATGCGCGCGAGAAGCTGAAAATTATTTTGAAAATAAAATTCTTATCACTTTCCTTATCAATAAAAACAATATTTAAGAAAATCCCAATAAATCCTATCAAAAACTCAAAACCCCGAGTTTCCCCTTGGCGAGGTGGGTGTTAGTACTCTCCCGGACCAAAATCCATCAAAAAAGCAAAATCCAAAAGGGGAGGAGAAGGTGCCCCCGTTCCCTAAAGCGGAAAACGGTAGTCTTCATAATAAGAATGGGTTCCCCCTTGATCCGAGGTCTTTAACTTGAATTCCGGCCGAGTTACACTCAACTCAAAATGTGGGGGGGTGGGGGCTTTGGTTCCCTAATGTTGAAAATTCATCTGGGGCCTAAGAAATTGAGATGCCCATTGGTAGGAGGTCTCTAAGTCGAATACCGGCTAAGTTATGCTTCGTCAAAAATAATTACTCGTTTAATGGGGGGCCCCACTCCGCCCGACGGTCGCCTCTACGCACGTGACGACCGATGTGTTGGGTAGCCTACGCGAATGGAACCGCAGTGTTGCCAGATGGTACGATCCTAGGTTAGGTTAGGTTAATACGATAATTTTGAAGACGCGGTACGATCATCCCTCTTTCCAAACCTGGAAACACTGATGTTGCGTTTTTCATTGTTACACTTTTCGGTGTTGCGATTTTTTTCCAGCGACTCCCATCCACCTAACGCCCCATAAGGAACTTCGTTCCAACAATAATATATTAAAAACATAAAAGAAATTTTAATAGCTCAAATGAGAAAATAGATTAGAAATAATATCATTATAATTAATTGAATATTCCTTCCGTTTTCCTTCTTTGAATACGTGATATAATTCATAAACGTATAAATATATTCCATTTGTGTAAATTTAAATACGTTAATTTTTCTTTGTTTAATTTCCTTCTATTCTATAGCATAAAGATAAACCATATTAATGAACATTTTACTGTAATAACTAAATTTTAATAAGTCAGCGTATATAGGTCATTAAGTATATAATAATAACAATATTATAATATAATGTATACATATTATTATGTCTATCAATGCATAAGATTACTTTTAGGTGTCCGTATTTCCACGTGAAGAACACAACTAGCGGAAGGCATCCTATAATCACCAGAGAGAGCACTAGTATAATTGAACGGAGTACCCAGTTTAAGGACGCTATACAAGGACTGGAGTCAATGCACTCATCGCATCCTTCGGCACATCGCAAACACTCGAACATGCTATGTTGGCTATAGTTGTTTGGTTTTCCCTGTTGATAACAAAAAATGAAAAAAAAAATATTTTAAATCGAAGCACGTTTTGTTTACGAATACAACTTTAGAACTATACTATCGTCAAACAAATAATAATACTAAAAAGATAGTCAGGTACCAAAACAAAACATTAAAAGATTATTCGTTTTGTATTGAAGTATAACATTGTAAGAATAAATTACATTGAGAATTTTGATAAATAATATTATTATCTCCCACCAGCTCAAATTCATATTTATTTAAAATACCTATATTATTGTGTTTTAAATGCTGCAGAAATAACACCAAGACGATTTCGTTTTGTTGCTTAATCGTTAAGATAAATAGTTTTTTGATTTTGTTAACTTTGTTAGGTTAGAGAAAATAAAAACAGAATATTGAAACAATTACTTTGAAATTAATTGCATTTATAGAATACATTCAATGTTTTGATGATCAAAAGTTATGAAAAATATTATAATGATAATTCTGTTAGATGTTGATGCAAAATAATTATAAAAAAAAAAAAAAATATAAAAAGGTACTTAATTTATTACATAAAACGTAATTACATAATAAAAATAACTTTTAGTGAAACGGACACAGACATTTTAGTTAATAGGTCGGAAATTGAAAATTGATCTATAATTATTTCCGAATCATTGATACGTAAATGTATAGATATAGACATTCTTTTAACATTTTAATTTAATTAAATTAAAACATTGAAGATTATTTTACTACAGTTTTAAACTATGTAACTATTAAAGTCTATTATAAACTCTAGTGTATTAATAAGTAAAAAAATGATAGGTAGGTAAGAATTGAAACACAAAAATATTAAAAACCACCTGAGTTTAGTGAGTTAGATAATTTCTTTATTTTTTTTTGTTTTGCATATTAAATATTGTTTTTAATGTAATATACATTATGAGCACAAATCAAATTTTTTTCTTTACTCAATAAAAATAAAAATAATATAACCCACTGAGGCCGGGAAATTATTCAGACAAATAATGAAATTCTTTATTTTAAATTTATAATTTTATGAAAATAATTTCGTAGTGATAAATTGCGTTTTATGGTTTTGCAAAAAATTTGTTGTTTGTTTTATATTTCCGTATTTTTTTTATTGCATTTTTGTATTTATCAATAATGATTATTTACCGAATAATTAACTAGAATCAACCTAATAATAATAATAATAAAAATAATTCTATTTTTTATTAAATTTAATATGAATCTATGTTTATAAATATTTTAAGAGATTATGAAACGTGTTCTGTAGGTACTAAATTTTTGAGTCTGTTTCGTGAACTATTATATCCATTCCACCTACCTATATAATTACGTGATCTATAAAAACAAGTTAATTAACTTTACAAAACAGTTCAGAATTTGAAATTAAGGTGACTTAAACATATGTTATAATATATAATATACGTGTATGGTTTATTATATTATATTTTGTGTATATTATATTATACTTTGTGTATATATACTCAATATTTATGAAACACATACCTGCATAAGTTTTTCATATTCTTCTTCAATAATGACTCCATTGAAATACCTGGTTCCAGGATAACCCACGTATTTAGGAGCGGGAAAGTAATAACCTCGACGGCACATACACTTGTAACTCCCTCTTCGAAACCCTAAACCCGAAACAGGTACACACTAAAAAAAAAAAAAAAGCAAAACAATTTCAATGAAGTATAGTGTATAATAATAGTATAATAGTATTAATTATTGAAGTCTAAACTATTTCAGAAATGAAAAATATAATTATTATTTTTATTGATCTTGAAATTAATAATTTCCGCTTCGACATCTATGGCCATTAGCGTTACAGGGAAATAAAAATTAAATTAATTATATACAATGAAACAAATGGCTCTTATAAACTCTTATAAATAGGTATGTACTCGTATATGACAATATTGGTACTGTTATCTTATAATAATTTGTATAATTGTGATTTTTTGAAGAAGTCTATTGTATTGATTTCCTTTTCTGGATCTGGACCTAGGCTTTCTCCGATGTCGTGGCTTATGTTTAGATCTTCTTTGAGCTTTTGGTATTTTATACATTCTTAAAATATGTGTTTGATGGTTAGTGAGGTGCCACTATACCTGGAATATTGGTGGGTCATATTTTGCCATCAAGTAGAATGTATTATTGTTTATGAATATTACATATAATTATTTTCTCTAAAAAATAATAATATTAAATATATTTTGATGTCTGTGGTTATTATCCGTAAAATATATTCCTGTTTTATTATTTTCATTTGTTTTCTTTCTTATAATATCTTAAAAATTAATGAGAAATTACTAATTTTATAAAAATGTAATCTCGAATCTACCTAATTTTCTATCACCGGAACCTCTTTCAAATATCATAGCTATTCATTTTTATTTTTATAATTATTTTCAAATACAAAATAGTTATAATATAAGAATAAAGTAGGTACGTCATTGTAAGACTAGTACAGTAGGTATCATTGTTTTTCTTAGAATCTAAGAATGTTTTTAAATAATATTATTTAGGTTATTGGAGCAATTCGAAATCATTATCTATTTAAACACATTACATCATTACATCTCATACACTCATATAAAAATCCGTATTTCGAAACACGGTATATATTCGACTATACTACAACTATAGTCTGAAATACTGCAGATACCTTCAATAGGCGCAATGGATACAGAACACGTAATGGTATATTATTTGTTGATTAATAACTTCCCGTTACATTTATATTATAAAGTACTATGCAGTTGTGATTTTTGTTTTATTTCACATCATAAAAATCAGGTAGCTCTATCTATTGATAATTATACATCACATTTCTCCTAGAGGATGTATACCTACGTATAGAGCATTAATTCCGTTCAAATACGTTCTTTCCTACTCGTAACACATAATATATAATAACTGGTGGCAACACTTATATAATAGGTATCGTATTGAACTTAATACATACACTCAATTATGTTACAGACCATCGATATAATATAACCTATATATTTTACCACAAGTAACTATTAATTTGTTAAAATGGCACATGCAATCCAAAAGTAATTAAACTTCTAATGAACCAATTTATGCTGTCGATGACGTTGATATTGTCGATAGAAAAAATGGACAGAGGTCAAATTACCTAATCAACTAAAACAAATTAATTCCAATTCAACTTAGAGAAAATCTTATTCGACTAAAAATACAAAAAAAAAACATATATATTTCCTCTAATTTTGTAACTATAAGTAGAAACCGTTACTATAATTATTAAAAAAATAAAAATAACTTGGAAATAAAAACAAATATTATATAAAAAAAACAACCATCTATATGCATTATAAAAATTATTATCAAATCAAAAATAATAAATATTTTATTTTTAGTGAAATTATGAAAAATAAAGTGGAAAAAATGTCCTCGCGAAATCATTTTGGACGCCATAAAATTAATTAAGACATCATACTATACTCATTTCAGACTTTTATAAAATTTTTAAAAGAAAAAAAATGTTGATTTCTATACTTAAAAATTACAAAGGAAGATAATATATTTACCCATCGTCATCTAAAATATATACTTTATTACGCCAACGATAGATTTAATAAAATATGAACTATATCAAAATGATTTATCAGCAGGGAATATTAACAATGCATTGCAATCAAACATCCTGCTGTCTTTTTACTATCTAAAAATAAAAATTAAGCACTTTTGCTACTTTTGAGAGTATTTTTATTTGAACTTGAAATGTTAACATAATACGATATGTCTAAAAAAATATACTATAAAAATAGATAATTACACAAGTTATAAAGCGAGAGTATAATTATATCAGTACCTTAAATAAAGACATTACCCTAGAGTATATTATTTATCATAGTAAAATTATTTAACTCTTTCACCTAACTCTCTTATAAATTCCAAAATTGGTTGTTAATTCATGATTATATTATCGTTCCATGCTTCTGTTAAGCTAAAAATTTGAATTTATTAACTCATCTAAATACGTACTTGTCAAGCTATAAGTTATCATTTGGGAATTTTAGGTATCGCTTTACTACAGTGTATATTATTTTAATATAAGTGATGTTTTTATAAAACATGTGGTTAAATACGATGCTATAGTATTTAAATCATGCAAACGAGTTATTCGTGTACGTATATAAAATTATTTTATATTATTTATAAACAAAAAAAAATATTTTGACGAATGTGTGTAACATCATAAGTTTCAGTGTTTGTAAAATTAAATATATAAAATATATTATAATATATATAATATATACAATATATATAATATTATACGTAAATATTGTATTAAAAAAAATATTGAACTATTATAAAAACTAGTGGCTTTGTCCCCATCTCACTTCAGTAACTAACCCTCCGAGATCAAATCCTGCCAGACGCTTATTCTAACCTCAGAGGCTCCGCACCCACAACTTATGGTTGCCCCCTTATGAAACTTTAATTTTAATATGTGCAATTCAAAATATTATAAAAAAAATATATAAGAAAGATAAAATACACATAATTTTTTTAAAAAAAAATAATAGAAAGATATACAGTTGAATGTTAATAATTGTATATTATATCAACTGAATCGAGTTAAATTAATTATTCGGTATAATATTTTAATGTCATGCATTATACATGTTTTGTATAATATGTTAGTTTTGAAATTCCCGCCTTAGTTTTATATACTTTATTGTAATACTATATATATATATAATATATATATATCCAACTAGCTGTTTGGTATTTTATGTAGAATTACATTTTCGGTTAAATTCAAAGTAAATTGTTTAGTATTTGTAGTACATAAAATTTTTGAAGTTGTATTTAAACATATTTTGATAAAAATGACTACAATTTATGAAGAGAAGAATAAAAGATGTATTTAAGAAAAATATTATTTGGAATAATGGTAAATAAAATATATTTAAAAGGTCTGTAACTAATGTCTTTTAATATTTGTCAAAAGAAATTCGAGAATCTTGTCAATTTTTATCACTATTGAATTCAGAACCTTTTTGGACAATAAAAGAAAAACATTGGCAAACAAATTGTCGGCTATCTATCATTTTTCAGCTAATAAGTGCAAACGCAAATGGTGAAATGATGAAGAACGACTATGAAACTGAGCCAATAAATACGTAGAAAAATAAGAAATTTTAAACGTCTAAGGGCAAACACACACACATGATGAACAAAACTATAGTTTAGTGCTTCCGCTTTTCATTAATCTGTGTATAGTGCAACGCATAGTTGGTCATTCCTAACAAAAGTAATATTTTAAATGTACAATGTTTAAGCCATAATCACACTAGAAATGCACATTGATCAGTTAGCTTAGTATACTATATTTTATTTTTATTTCAGTGATAGTTAATTTAAACTTTAATAATTATAAATTAATTGTATATAATTAAATATATTTTTTATTTGATAATTAATATAATTGAGTACATGCTCAATTTTTATACTCGATTTTATTAACTATAATGATCAATTGTTTTTAGCGGGTTATGTCATATAGGTTGTATTATTTTTAAAAGCAGCTTTATATAAAGTAGTCTAATATACTAATAATAACAATCTGAAAAGTTTGAAGACGATACAGTACAACAAAACAATTTATGAGAATTTCTAAAATTATCTTTAATAAATAATAAAAAATATTATAATATTGTTACAAGTATACTCAAAGTTATTTGTTATTTATGAATCATTACAAAAAATCTCACTGACGAAATTTAAAAGTCAATATAAAGAATTCAAATAATAAATGCAATAGAGTTTCGAACTGTTATTTAGTTAAATATCGTCTTCTTCATCAACCGCTTAACGGTCCTTTAATGAACTGCGCTGCCACTAGTATTAGTAAGCCTCTCCATTTTCTCTGTATTAAGTCCAGTCTAACGGTATATTCCCATCTTGTTCTTGGTTTTTCGGGTAAACGTTTTTTTTATTAATTATTCCTATCAGAACATTCTTTAATACATCTCCACCAGTTCTCCACACATATTTCAGTCATTCTAGAAGTTCACATAATATATATGTGATTATATTGGCTTTTTATAGAGTCATTAGTGCTATTTTTTCCAAAAAGAGAGTCAAAAATATCTTATAACAAATATTCAATAAATAAATTCTTCTGTAATTTTTTTGTTTAATAATACCCATACTCCATTTTTTGGCTTAATATTGCCATGTTCTACTCTCCCGGAATTACTTCGTTTTCTCAAATTACTTAAATTATTTTTCAGATTTCATTTTTAATCGATTCTCTTCCATTTTTTAATAATTCCGCTACCTAATATTCTCTTCGAATGTTTGTTGTTTCTTAGTTTTTTTATGATGTTATTAACTATCTGTTTTATTAGAGTTTCAATGTATGGTTTTGCCGTACTATACAGCATATCTATTTCTTTGGGTAATAATGTTGGTGGTGTTTTATTTAGTAAACTTTCAAAATATATTTTAATTATTCTACTAATTTTACTAAATGCGGATCTGTGGTTTATATCCCTATTTAATGCTGGTAGTCCTGCTAAAACATCCTCTAGGGTAATTTTTATTTTTTCAATTTATTCAACCTTTCCTGTTCTTGTATTGATGAAGAGGTTCTTTTTGGCGTTTCATGTTCATTAATAATCGTTATTGTAATAATATACTTTTTATGAGTTGATACATGAAAAAAGATATGGCAAATTTCAAACTATATTAACATTATGACAAATCGATATAACTTTAAATAAAAATCACTTTGTGGTATGCCATATTATTTTTACATACTAGCAAGTCGTTAAAAATTATTTTTTTTTTTTTAGAATATTTTTTCAATTTTTAAAACTTTCAACATATTATTTCGTAATAATTAGTAAATAAATGTCCAGCTATTAATCCAATTGGACATATAATTAGGCATTGTTACCATTCAGTTTTATAGTCAAGTTGTATTACTGCTGTACCAATATATCCTCTTAAAATTGTTGCTTGGAATTTGTTCTTTTCAAATACTTCTGCGAAACTATTGAATTTAATTCCATAATAATTAGTTAATAGTTATTGCAATATGACTCTAATATTGATTCTAAATAAATAGCAGTCAACGTAGTTATGAGATTATAAATGCTGTTGCAAGTAAAGAAAGTACAAAAGTTTATTCTTGTTTAGTAATCAATGGCGCTCTAAAGAATATTAAAAAAGAATATGATACACCCACTCTCGTACAGTGGAAATTAAAAACTGAAAAATCCAAAATATAGTATTGGATTTTGGTTTAATTCGATTTGTTATTCTAGTACTAGATAAAATGGCAATCAAATTAACAAAATTAAATTATGTAACATGTAACAATAATGATCAATTAAAAAAATTGTAGTTTTTATCCAACAAGAGCCATACAAAAAGATCCAAATAGCACAATGAGTTGAAGCAGTTTGGTTTGAGTTCTGGATCCTTGTTCGCTTCTGTTCGAATGAAATCACTTGGCGCATTATATTCGGATGGATTGGAAGTATTGATAAATACATTTAGACGATTCTAGGTATTTTTTAAAAAACTTTTCGAACGTTTTTTCAGCCATTGTTCAATAAGTAGACTGATTAAAATTTATTTAGTACTCATGGACCACAGCCATGTATTACGTCATAATAAAACATAATATGAACAATGAACATATTCGGTCATGTTCAAAGGTGCATCGACATTTTATAGACGACGATACTCGACATAATAATAATAGTTTATTCTGTGATGTTTTAAATTTTAATCCGTTGATAGGAACTAATACGTTTATCTACACTTATAAGATTACAATCTTGATTCCATATTCATAGAAATGATGATCAATAAGTAATTGTTGTGCTAAAACATTTCAAGCTACAGCAATACAGCCCCCAAACCGTCTGTTGACTACATGGTGTGACGATAAAAAAAATCTATATCAGTTTATTGTAGAAAAAATATATTACTTGGAATAAACAACAAATCACATTATCACTGACCGCCGAAATCAATTATTATATTTTATTACATTTTTTGATTTTTTGTTTAGTTTTATATTATAACAATTTTAGTATAATTCATCATTGATACATTAATTTATGCCACTTACTACGAAAAATACATATATTATATTAAATGGTCAATGCTTAATTCAACATATTATTTAATATGAATAAAACTTAAACTAAAAGCTGTATACTATACCATTTTAATAATTTATATCCCTCCTTTAAATATATATATATATAATATATTTTATTTTATAAGAAGTGGTGTATTTACATAAAATTAAATTTAAAAATAATATAAATTGTTTATATGGTTTGAAAAAAAAAATGTATTTCCATTACAAAAATTATAATCATCATCTTTTGTTGCTATTGTCAGCAACAAAAGTTTGAAATAAATATAATTCTGTCGGAATCAAATTGCTCAGACCTTATTCAGTCTTCAATGTTAAAAGTTCCAAAACATAAATCGAATAATAAAATTATTTTTAAAAAGCTATACATTAAAAAAAGAACCATTTCTTATCTAAAATGGTATTACTTAAAACCTTTAATTATTTATATTTGTTAAATACTATATATTTTGTTTATTATTAATAAATAAATCCTAAAAACTATTAGTATGAAATTAATAGCATTACAATCCATTTTTTCATCAAAAACTAAAATTAAANAAAAAAAAAAAAAAAAAAAAAAAACAATAATGTTGTATGAGAATTAAGCTTATATTATGGTTTTGTACCCATACTTATATAAAACACTCTATGATTTATTTATAAGCTACAACAGTTAAAAATGATTATAAAACTTATAATAATTTATTGAACAAATTTGTTTGATAAAATATTATTTAAATATTTATTATACATTTATACAATAATAGTGATTAGGTCTAATCAGATAATTTACATTCATATATTTTATAACTTAATAAATATCTATTAATTATGTATTTTCTATTTTAAATAGTATAATTCTAATTTATTAAATATATGATGTGCTACGTGGATTTAAAAATAGGTAATATTAAATTATACTAAAAATAATAACTATATTAATATGAAAAATTAAGTTTAGTACCTACTTAAAAATTACAAAAAATATATTACACATAAAATTATTGCTAAGCAGAATTTTATAATAAATTGAATGGAACAAATAAATAAATAAATAAATAAATAAAAATAAGATCTTAAAGAATAATAATAGTTATTCCAAATAACTAAGTATCCTAGTTATAGTTATAGTTATAGTATAAATTAAATTAATTCAAAATTGATATTTAAAATTACTTTTTTTCTCCAAAGGTTTATTTAAAATATATACGTTACATTATACAACAAGTAAATTCGATGAATAATAGAAAATAATGACAACTATCATAAAAATTAATTTAAGCAGAAAATTATTGGTAACATCATTTTTAAAGATTAATCTATTTTAGTTTGAGAGTTTGAATCGTTTAGGATAATTGGCGTCGTGGTTAGAACGCAATCTATGACATATTTTCATTACTTAAAATAATAAGATGTAGATTCTATCATGGTATTGTAAAATACAACATTTTCAACTGATTACAAATCTAAAAAATAAACTGGGAAATGATGTTTTAACATAATTAAAAATGAATACTTATATTTGATGCATACTACTGATATAAGATCTTCAACTACATGGTACCAGACAAAATAAATTATATAAAAATATATCAACTATTATGCTCAAAGCGAATTACCAAGCTAACATTTTTAATTAAAAATTATTATTATTATATAACTACAAAAAACTGATCGAAATTAAAAAAAAAAA
>VUJU01000487.1:0-10864 GCA_009835225.1 Aphis craccivora
AAAAAAAATTGTGACTAACGATTTTTAATTTTTTTTAGCTACAATAAGAACAGCTCATAAGGAACCTTGTATTCAATTGTCAAAATTTTTTGGTCATCCAAAATTTTTTTATTGACACTTCAAAAATAAATCCTCATAAAAATTGAAAATTGCAGTGGTCTATTAATAACTCAAAAAAAGTCAAATTTTTTTGAAAATTTAACTGTATGTAGCTTACACTAACACAAATATTTGGTGAAAATTTCAAGTATTTACAGTGATTAGTTTTTGAATTCAACCATAAAAAAAATCGATTTGGTCGAAAACTAGCTGGTTTTGCGTAAAAATTCCCGTTTTTCCGTCATTTTTTTTCTCGATTTTTTTGAAAACTGTTGGAAAATGTTTACTTTTGACCTCTATAATGTACCAAGGATATTCACTTTTACATCTGAAACCACCCCCAAAGTTTGAAATTGAAGCATTATTTCGACTAGTTATGCTGTACACAGACAAAAAAAAAAAACACACACATCATTGTAAAATCAATACATTCATCACTTCGTTCAGAATCTAAAATAACATCAGAATAGTATGCATGTACCCGTGCCCCTAAATCCGCGGTTGTGTAGGCTGAATCTTACACTGCTTACGCCTTAATCCGGGCCTGATCACGACTTATTAAAACCACCATCATCATCATATTATAATATAATATTGTATATTATACAATATACAAATAATTAATAATAAATACTTATTCGATAAGTGTTTTTTTAATTTATTTTTCTTAAACCAAGAACTCTACAATACGAAAACTATGTTTCTAACATTTGTTATTTCTTAACACTTCTTAAATTATTATAATTTAGTAGCTTAGCACAAGCATGATACACGTATGTCATACCTATTAAAATTATCAGTTTTTATATCTGTAAGTATAGCTATTAAAAAAAAAAAGTACATATAAATGAACAATTTAATATAAAAAACATTAAAAATAAACACAATTTGAACACAAAAAAAACGAAATTAAATAATAACGGTTTGTTACCGAATACTATTGTGTACTTATTTGGAATATACCTACAATGATTAAGATAAGTTATAAACTCATAACGTTAGACGTTAGTTAA
Organism: Aphis craccivora; assembly: GCA_009835225.1. Lineage (NCBI taxonomy): Eukaryota > Metazoa > Arthropoda > Insecta > Hemiptera > Aphididae > Aphis > Aphis craccivora. The sequence continues at coordinate 1,113 of VUJU01000487.1, forward strand.
TCAATTTAAAATAAGTCTATGCTATTATATATTATTGTATAATATGGTGGGTAATTTATACATTTTTTATGATATGTATTTCGGTGGTTTATAACATATACACAAAACAAACGCGATTAGGTGATTATTAATCGATACACCTACATTTCACAATATTATGTGAATAATTACATTTTAAATTGCTTAATTAATATAAAAGTAGATAATCAAATAAATTTATTTTTTTAATAATAACCTAGACCAGTGGTTCTTTTAGGAACACGACCCAAATTTTCTTCCAAAAATCTATCGCGATCCCTTATACTTTTATAGTTCTATATTCTATAGTCTATACAGTTTTAAAATATATATATATATATAAATTTCTTACAATCTGTATAATTAAAAAAACTTCTCGTGACCCACAGTTTGAGAAACGCTGACCTAGACAATCTGTAATTGTAAATTGGACATTATCCGTAGGTACATATAAGTATCTAATGCAGTACACGTACAAAATTATAGAAAAATATTTTGAATAGAATTACAATATTTAATTATTAAGTTTATTATTTTATGTACATACGTAGGTGAAACTAGATACATATATGTAAAAGGGTAGTCCAATATATTTTTAAATTGCTCTCCTCCTTTGTCAAAAAAATATTAGCAATTAAAATTTATATATTTTTTAATGTTATAGAAGAACTTTCCCATATTTATACAATTAATACTCTAAGCTTTGTTTTTTGTAGTATTAATATTTAATGTAAAAAATACTAGTAAAAAAATAATATTATAGTGATCTCTATCTCCCTCTCTCTCCTTTAGACATAAGGCTTATAGTTCCAGTCATTAAGAGGACGCAACACCCGCTTGTGATGCAAATTTACGCTCAGCAGACAAGTTTAACTCTCTTAGTTTTAAAACTAGAGTGGATGGATCTATTATGATATTTGGCGGTAAGAACATAATCTGTATTAATTGCATGTTGGTTTTTTTATGATTATTCAGTTTTTAAGTGAGTCATGAACACATATAGTATTTTTAATATAGGTACGCTGTATTATATACGCATAACTTGCTACAAAATTGAACTACCATTAAAAACCAACATACTCGTACGAGCACAGATTATGTTCTTACCTAGAAGTTTCATAATATAACTAATTTAAATTCATTCTAATTTTAAACTTAATGGAGCTAAACGTAATCTACTAAACGCGTACATTTGTTACCTAGCTACCTGTGTTGCGAACTTGTAAGACGGAGACAACCAGACAACACATGTATGTGTAATGTGTTGAGTTCTATTATGATCATACCACTAAATAGGTAAAAATCTTTCCATTTGCTCTTGTTCTCTGCAACGGCCCTCCATAATATGATTTCTGGTTCTATAGTTTTTGTATCTTTTTTTTTATGCAGTCTTATACTCACTTTAATCTGGGCTTTCCTAAAAGTATTTTCCTTATAAGGGGCTGTGATAATCTCTCCCGAATTTTAAACTCCCCCAGGACAATATTATATTTACTCGAAGTAAATGTATAAACTCTCCCGAATTGTTTTAAATGTTATTGCTACACTATATAGTTTATAAGTTGGCTACACTGCAGAGATTGTATATAAATGTATAATTTGTAGATTAGATTTAATTCAGGAATTTTTATTTTTATTGTATTTTGACTATAATATTATAGCTTATTGTAGCTAAACTCATTATTTTGTATTATTATTATTATATTAAAATTGAATATTTTTAAATGAAACTTAAATGTACCTATAGTAGATGTATTTTATGATTTGTACCTATTAAATTAAATTAGTAGTACTGAAGACCCGGGAGAGTTTACATGTTTCCGTCAGGTACAGTGGCGGTTATACATGATCTTCAAGGGGAGGGCGAAAATGGGAAACCCTTCAGAGCATTATCATAAATAGTATATATATATATATAGGTACTATCCCAGATTAAAACGTAAAATATGATCAAGGAAGAGCCCGAGGAGGGGGCGAACCACCTATCGCCCTCCTTATAACCGCCACCGGTCAGGTATAGTACTGGAGTAGACCTGGAAGAGTTTACCATCGAGAGAGTTTACAATCGCCCACTATATATGAGATATTCTTTTACCACATTCCTAACTAGGGATCCTTGTTTATACTGACGACTCCGGTCTATTGGTTACATTATTAAAGATCGGCTCATATATTTTTCTTAGCACTTTTCTCACTAGTATTCTTAGCCTCAGTTCTTCGGGTTTTCTCAGTGTATACTTCTTAAAACCGAATAAGATAATAGGTTATAATAGAGTCATGTATATATCTATTTTTAATTTGTTTAATAAGGTAGTAGATTCCAGAACCTTTTCATTAAGCCATGCTACCAAATTATATAAAACTCCAAAGTTAATTCCATCAGCTACCACCATTCTTCTTATCATTAGGTAGGTACCTACTTGTATTATTGTCGAAAACATATTATACCCAGTGACGTATTTAGGGAGGCAGGGGGAGCTTGGGCCCCAGGTTGTACTTTTTTAGGGTTGGTACATTTTGGAGGTTATTTTGATATAATACGGTACCTAGGTTATTTGCGTGATAAAAAATTAATGGCCCTCAGATAACCTGGGGTGCAAAATTCCTAAATACGTCTCTGATTGTATCAACCCTGAAATCTATTCACCATAATCGAACATACTATATGAAATCGAAATAAATATTATTTATTTAATTAATTAAATATAAATAAATATACTTAAAAATAATTTTTATTTGTTGATTTTAATAAAATATAAAAGCCTATTTTTATTTTATTTTTTACAATTTATTAATAATTCCATCGTGTATAGAAGAGGCTAACATTATTAAACATGCCATATTATTATGTATTATTATTTTAAATAGTGATAAAATAGATATTTATAATTTCCGTCATTACATTTCCGGAAAATAGATAAAAATGGCGTTTTAGTTTTTTTTTTTAATACAATTTTTCTTAAATAATTCTCATTATTATGCATTCCATCTATACCTATCATTTATGAAACTAATAACCTTTTGGAATTATGTCAGGTCATGGCCTGCCTGACCTGACCCATAGTTTCACCTATGTTTATTGTTTATAGGTATAACATAAGATATAACTAATTAATACTGTATGGAAATCGAGTTATTCTTATTTTTTAAATACCAAAATATTTACATATACACATTTTGATTAATTTAATAAACAAAATGTGCATTATTTTATTGTAACGATCATTCTACGAAGTTCTTGGTATTATTTTGACGTAACAGCCGTCAACAAACTTAAGTGTCGCTAAAAACATTAATCTTAGGTGTTTCGGCGTGGGACATCTGTCCGATGGAAAGAATGTATTTTTTCGTACTAGTGTCGATATAACGGTTTTCATTTGGAGCATGCCATATTTGATTCCGATACAGTTCCTATATCCCGCACTGAATGGTATAAATGTATATGGATGTCGGCTACGATATGTATCTGGTAAGAAGTTGTCAGGGTTAAACTTTTCTGGATCATTGTAGTACTGCTCACTCGAATGTAAAAATAGTGGACTGACCATCAACGTTGAACCTTGATAATTTAAATTTAAGTATTTATTGAAGTTATTTTAAAATATTATATCCAGTAGGTGCTAAATTACCGGCTGGACACAAATATTCTCCGATTTTCATTTCCTCATCTAAACTTCTACCATACACAGGTAAAGGAGGGAACATTCGTAATGTTTCTTTGATCACCCGTTCTAGATATTCCATTTGTTGTAAATCTTCATATGTTGGTGATCTATTCTGATCGCCGTTCGAAAATATCGATTGCAATTCCTCAAAAACCTATAACTCAAAGAAATAAATATAATTTAAGTAAACAAAATTGTGGATGTAAAGAGTAAGTTGAATATATTTGCCTTGTTCTGTACATCTGGATGATGAGCTAACATAAAAATTGCACACGCATTGGTCATAGCAGTAGTTTCTTGGCCTCCTAAAATGATAATTAACTATAATTTAACTTGAATGTTATTTTAAATATATAATTATTTTATATTTATACTTGAGATTATTCTATGTAGTTAGAAAAATTAACTCAGTTATCTCATTAAGTTAAAATAAAATTTCATAACTAAATAAGATAGGTGGTCATGACGTATATAATTATATAATATATACCTATTTACATTTTTAGTACATAAAATATAAAAAAAAAATAAATATTATATAAGTACCTAATTAATAATTATTCAGAAATAACTAACGATTTAAATTTTTGTTTTTAAAAAATAATTAAATAACTTTGGATTAATTCAATTATGCACCAGTTTACCTACATTATTTACCTATTATAATATTAATATATATTACATTTAAAAGTAAGGTTCCTATTATATTAGTCTGTACTGTAATTTATTATTATACTGTTCATAAGTTGACTCTCTATTAAAAATTTCTTATCAATTATTATCAATAGTTAAAAATAAATTGATTTGGTTTTTTGAATATACATGCAAACTATTATATAATAAATAAGTACTAAATATGTTAATAATATATATTATTGTTTTTGTATTCACCAATCATGATGGTCACAAGTTCATCTCGTATTTGTTCATGTGACATTTCATGATAATTTCCTAAAAGAATCTCTATAACCGTTTTTGTTTTTCGACAAATATCGTCATCATCTGTTTCTACTTTTTTTTCATTATTCGAATTTTGGTTCATTTCATCAAGTTTTTTATTTATTATTTCATCTGTAAAATCGTTTATGATTTTTTGACTTTGGTCATGTTTTTGATTAACCGATGAAAGTCGAAATAATGTTTTGCTTAAATACCATGGATGTGTAATTCTGTACTCCCATGCCTAAAATAATAAGTAGTGATGAATATTTGAAATAAAAAAATAATAACATTTTCTTACGGTCATGGCTGTTTGTAAATTTTCCACAAATCGATGACGGCCGCCATTTTGAGCATTAAATTTTACACCTAGTGCAGTTTTTCCAATCATTTCCATTGTAGCCATACTAATAGGAGTACTTATATCACACTCATTTGATTTAATATTATATTTTTGTTTTAGAATATCACTGAGGACATTCGATTCTTCGTAAAATATCGGTATAAATGATTTTATAATTTTAAAATTAAAACCTCCAGATACCATTTTTCTAAAATAAAATAAAAAAAAAAAATACAATCTTTAGGTAACTAAATTATTTACTTAACAAGAGCTGCACCATATGTTTGAATCTGTAATTTGTACCTTCAAATACTGCTATACCCTAAGCTTAAAATATATTAAAGTTTACCTGTTACTTTTCCATTTTTTTATGTCATCGATTGAAAATATTCCTTGGCCCATGATGGATTCTTGTAAAACCAAGTATTCTTTAGCTTTCTTTTGTAATTTTGGATTAGTAAGGACCAATTCTATATCTTCAGGTCGTGTAAGCACAATGTATAGGTTATTTAAGACCCAAACTTTAAATAAAGACTTCTCATACCTAGACAATTTATTCAAAAGTTTCGTTATTTAAATAAATTTATCCATAAATATTGATTTAGTTTTATGCGGAATTATAGAATTTACATAGATTTTTATTTTAAAAGAACTAAATATTTTTATTAAATAATCATTAAAAAATAAATACAATTATATAATAATATATGTATAGGCGCAATTTCAGTTTTTGATTGAGGGAGGGCTATAACAAATTTTGTATTTAATCTTTTATTGATTTCTTAATATTTTTTTAAAAATATTATATTATAGTATATAGGTAATTATAATTTATGTTATTATTTATTTCTGAATATATTTTTTTCGAGGGGGGGGAGGTGGCTAGGCCCTATGTTATAATAATAACTTACTTTTTATATTCTTTTAATCCACTTGAGATAAGTTTTTCTGGTCCTTGTAGAAATAATGGTAACATACCAATAAAAATCGAACCATCAGGACCAGGTATTTTATTTGCCAATATCCTTTTTCTTCTGCCTTCCAACCTTAGTATCGTAATTACTACCAATATAGTTATCAGAGAAATAACAGTTAAGCACCACATTTTTGATTCGTTTAAATCTATGACCTATAAAATTTTTTTAATTGAATGTATTATTACTCTGCATGTAGTAGAGAAAACACATTTTATGTGGGTTATATTATATTAAACATATTACAGCAATACAGTATATTATAATCATATCATCTCAAAAAGGCATTTCTCCTTCTAACATACGAATATTTGAAATTCCTCGTCAGGAATACATGTGTACAAGGCGATTAACTATAATATATGTAGCATCTCAATTAAAAGACAACGAGAGACACAAGTATTAAATCCTGCTGGTATTAATATATATATTATATAGTTATGTTATTGAAAAATTGACTTAACCATTGTTACTATTGCCAGTATGGATTATTTTGCCAAATTTCAAATACATATTATAATATTACCTACGTATAATGTGTCATCTATGGATCGCTGGCAGAAATATAGAGACGTTGCTTTGAGTTAATAATAAGTAGTTCAGTACATTTAGGATATATAGGTACACTTATTATATTATACATACCGTTGAATAATTACATTTAAGTAATAAGTATATTATCAAAATATTTACTGCGTGTATAACTAATGTGTAATTAATAAATTGTATTTTGAATAAATAAATAATATGAAACAATTTATGTCCATTTTTAAATTTGCAGATAATTATTTAAATGTTAATTAATGTATCTACATTCTACATATTATTTTTTGAACTATATTACTATAAGATTTTAATTTTTGCTGTAAAATAATTATTATATAATATAAAATATTACATTTTATATAACATACATTTATTTCTTGTATTATTTTGATAATATTATAGTAGCAAGCCATACATATTTAACCAGTAACATTTTCCTTATTTGTAAACGTAATAGAGCATTATTATGCAAATATATAACAATGGTCTAAACAATTTACAATATTGCATTTCAAACGTTTTGTTTAGATTTTCTAGTAGGCTCTTTTATATAATATAATAATAAATGGTTTATAATTCTTAGAATGTATATATAATATACATTAATGCGCATCATAAAAAATAATAACTTTGTCAAAAATTTAAAACATGTAAATATTATTATTTGATTTATAAATAAGTAATTTAAAAATATATACTTAAATTTCATAAAATATAAAATATAAGATATGAGTATATGATTATTTTGAAAGTTTGATAGACACAGAAGTTATTAATGCTTTGAAATAATTGCTTGATTTGTTTAAAAGTTTGACGATTAATTGAAAATGTCCATGAATAATAAAATTATGCATCAAGGTTATGAAAACTGCTAAACATGTTATAATGTAATATTGTATATTGATTCTGCAGTGATAAATATTTATATTAACTTATAACAAATTAACATAATAATTTTTAATAGATTATATTGTTTGTATGAATTATTAATGCTTAATTTATTAAAAATTTAAAAAGTAATCCAAATATAGGTACATTATTTTACATTTTTCAACTTTAAATTATTGATAATTTAATATTATTTGTTTAATATCTATTTATATTTTTAATATTGAATATATATTGTAAAAATAAATATATTTATAAATTAATTTGTTTAAAATTAATTGACCGAATTCAAACAAATTGTGATTATTATTTACTCATTAAAAATATAAAATACTAACAATTTTAAATACATTATTAAATCCATAACTTCAATTCTATAAGATATTTTTCAAATACAGGATACTTTTTAATTTTTAGAATTGTGTACATTACACTTTTGAAGGAATGGTTTATTTGAATATAATAATAATTAATGGAAAATACATCTACACAAAAGAGATTTGGTCAATGCAATCGATTAATATTTAATAAATGTATCTTTTTAGCTCACTAAGGCCTTATTGGCAACAAATATAATCCACCACCCTTAATTTTTCAGTATTTTAAAAGTTTAATTTAATTTACAACAAGTCAATTAATTAAATCAAATAGTAATTATTTTTTTAAAAAAAGATCGTTGACTTAATTTAATGTCTTTAATTTATTATTAACTAATTAGTTTATTATTATTATTGTAAGATTGTAAATTGAACAATAAACTGAATAATCAAAAGAAGCTTCAATAATTTAATTGAAATATTTAATCATTTTACTTTTTACTTTTTAGGAACATGTCAATTAAACAATCAATGAAAATCTGTATTGATGCATTTATCGAGGTGTTATGTAAAAAAAATATTTTATTCTGCGAATTCATCAAATATATTGTTAATAATGTTTTTTATGTTTTGTCGTGAGGTAAAATACAGTAACACAATTTTAATTTTAAAGGTAATGTATAATATATCAGAGTATATTAAGGTACTCTGCGTACACATATGCCAATCAGGTTTTTCGTATTAAATTATACTTAGGTATTTGTTTTCTTTCATCTTAATCGAACGTTTCCCGATAAAAATATTGTGTTAGCGTCGTAAAAGAAAATTCTTCTCTTTTACACGAAAGAGCCATTTCGTCATGGCACGATTTTCTTATTTTATATGTTATTGTACCAACGTTCGGTTGCAGTGCGCTCGTGTATGGACATAATATTATTTATTATTGTGAAAATTCGTTTGAACGTGCCGCTGAGCCTATAGTGGGTTATTTTATACTTGTGTTGTTATAATTTGATCAGTTTAGTACCCGCTCTTACTGTAATTCCGCAACGATATTTTATTACATACATACCTACATACACGATGGTGAAAATAAAATAACATTTTTTAACAATGCCATGATTATGCGGCGTATTACATCGATTTATTGTCGTAATTGCAAAACGAATTTTTCAGTCAAATAATATATAATCGGGTACTTTTTTTTTTTTTTTTTTTTATCGATTCTACTCTTGAAATAATCCTCAAACTATATTCTATAAACTATATGTCTATATTATTATAATAAATGTATGTTGTTATCACAGTGTTTCAAAATTTTTGTCACGTGAGCCGCGAGAATGTATGTACGCACATTTTTTACGCTCATTTTGTTGTTATACGTATTGTAATATATTAGCTGGGATTGCAAAAATTGTTCACTACAGAGTGCAGGTGAATGGGGACTACTGACGACTTCTCCGAAATCATTTATACACTATACAAATATATCGCATTCGACAAAAAACGCTGTGTACCGAGTATACCACAGTTAGTATTCATGGTAGTATGGTAAAAATTAAGATATTATACCATCTCTTAGCACATAATCATCACGACTCACGGCAGCTGTACAGTTTAAGCTATAACTATCTACTTATAATTGCGTGGAGCTTAGCTAAGGATTATATTGTTGCTACATACTACCTATCATTTAGGTTTGTTATTCTTACATACTACAGTAAAGAGTTACAATATTTCTATTGAAATATTTCAATGTTAAATGGAGAATTTTAACTGTATAACATGTATTATATACCTACCTACAGGGAGTAGGTCGCCGTCTCTAATGATTGATATATTCAAGATATGATAGTCAATAGTCAAAATTATTGAAATTAATAGTAGGTACGTTTTCATGCTTCTTAAAAACCCGAAGCGAATAATATAACATAAAGATTTTTTATAAATATTTAAAAAAATTAAGTGTTCACTTTAATATCTATATTTATTTTTAAATTGTTAAGTAGACGTTTTTAAATTTAAAGGGATTATTGGCATTGGGCACATATATTAGGTATAT
>VUJU01000487.1:10914-102632 GCA_009835225.1 Aphis craccivora
AAACGAGGACAAATATGATGGTGTGATGCCATCCATACCATCATCCAATATATTTTATTTTTTTTTATCATGCATTAAATTTCAAAAACGTTCAATGTGAGGTTTTTTGTTTCTCCCCTATCCTTAGCTCTCTTCTTTGGTTCGTCATATATTATAATAATATTGAATATTATTACAATTTATAAGTATTTAAGTATGTCTATTTCGTAAACAATAACGAAATGAAATTTGAACCAGGAAAAAATAAATTATGTCATATGTATATTGCCATTTGGACACGGGAACTAAGCATGTAGATTTTATTTCCACATAGGTATAATATATACAGACATTATTTGACTGTATATTAACGGAACTCTCCTATCTTTTTTGTGTTTTATGTTTTATATTTTATCAAATCATCGTATAACGCTAAAAAAATAGCCACTTTGAAAACGCAACGATATGACTTATTATTTAATTTTATTTTTTCTTCAAGTTCATATCTATATTTTACCTCGTTTTACAATAAATCTAAGCGCTACAACGTTAGTCTAGCACACGAAAGCGTCGTCAGGTTGTCGAATGCCGATGTAGAGAAGATAAATCGTAAAAATAAATTATAACCCGACTAAGTTAAAAATGTAATCACTAATTAAAAACTTGTTATAAACACTAGGTACACATTTATAGTCTGTATAAAATTTAAAGTTTAAACAAAAAAGTTATTACCTTGCTATTATTAATACAAATATTTATTATTAGTAAACATTATTTACACTATTTTACCATGTAATGGTATTTATTTATTGTTAGAAAAATCTCTTGAATATCGTATAAAATATGCATGTTTATTATTTGAAAAACAACAAACGTTAAAACTTGTAATTTTTTTATTTGTTTGCATATTATAAAAAATGATAACTTAATGATATCTAATTTATAATAATAATATAGATATTATACTTAAATTTTAAGTTACGTGTTTTATTTTTTATTATAAGAAATTGAATTTGATTTTAAATTAAAATAATAATTCAATTAACAGTTACTATACAAAAACATTTCCTTTTGTTTATATAAAGGTATTGCAATGTTTTTTTTACTTACAACTTTTTTAAATTAAAACAATCAAATATATTTTTAATAAAAAGAGCTTAAAATATAAAACAATAAACTGTATTTTCATATTATTTACTTGGTGACTGGAGTAAACAGTTTATTATATAGTTATATAGTACAAGTTATGTTTGTCAATTGTGTCAGTCAAGATTGATTGAATTAACTTTGATTTAATGTTTTCTATGTAAGAGTTTTTAACTAAGTAAAATTTGCGATTTAAGTGGTGTTTGCTGGAATATAATTTAAAAAAAAGAATTATATATTGATTAGAAACTTACTTACTAAGTTCACGAAAATGTATGAAAACGAAGGTTTTATTGTTTTGAAAAATACGTGTTGGTTGTCATGCCTAATATAATTATTTGTACTAATTTTAATTCCGGTAAATTAGATATAAGTACCTATTTTTTGTACCTAATCTATCAATAATTAATAAAAATAGATTTTAAAGATGAACTACAAAATTTGACAACTTGTAATGAATTTTAGACAGTAGGTACTAATTAATTATTGTACTCGTAGGGTAATGAATAATTATTCTTTATAATATGGCCAAGATCTATATGCACAAAGAAAAGAGAGTAGGTTTTATAGATTTCATAATTCATATTACGATTTTTAAAATTAAAAGCTAATGCATTATGCATTTTATGAATTAATACGTTATGCTTATGAGAATACTATTTTACTAACAGTGCCTCAATGCCTAATAAACCGTACTTTCAGTTTTGTTTTATTTTTTTTATCTTTAAAGCGTTTTTGTTCATTTATATAAATTTATTACAAGTATATCATTATTCAAAGTAACTTTCACTAACTTATATGAAAAATTATGATTTACCTTTTGTATGAGTGTGTACATTTTTGTTTATGATATTATTGTGGTTCACTTCGCACAATACCGAATGACAAGTAGTATACACAACGTAAGAACGAACAGTAATGTAATTGGATCTCTATAATGGCTCACTTATATTATATTTTCCCTTCCCTTGACAGTTTGATTTTGTCGGTTTAGTGCCTATATATTGTATACATATATATATATATATAAATACACACAGACACACTTAATATATTATATATTTATTTATACATGTATTATGTTTATGTAAGTACATAAACACATAATTATTTAGACAAATAATGTAGGTAGTTCTTACTTTTTTCTATTGTAAATTTATTTTCCACAACATAGATGCATTTGTTTTATTCTGTTTTAATCACTTTAGTTATCTTAAGCAGAAGGAGTTAAAAATAGGTAGATGAGTTTATTACTATTGACGACCGAATCAGATAGTTTTATTTAATTTTCTTAAAATGTTAAGTTGTACACAGATTTTTCAGCATTAATAACACACAATATTAACCAGCAACCGGTACTATATTGATTAAAAATATTAAAAATTTCAAGATTTATTGATTTACATCAGCGCAAACCTAGGAAGATCTTAGAAATTTGCTGTATTTGACCAAATAAAAAATGAGACACCAGTTTGATAATTTTAACCATCATAACAGGATGTTGGAGTAGTACCAATCGAAATTTGTTTCTATACCTAATTTTTATTATTTCCCCTAGGCTAGACATCACATATTTCATATTTACATATTATCAATTTAATAAAAATTATAATTCATATTTTATCGTTTTATTTACCATTTGGTGCGATGCATTACTATAGATTCTTCAATATTTTTACTACATTGAAAAATTTGAGCATTACGAAACGTCTTGGCTGGTTTTTAAAAACTATTTTTAATGTTCTTACCTATATTAAAAATTAAGTATTATTTTATTATTATTATTTTTTTTTTATAAGCTTCTAATATACAACTATGATAGCTCAACAATTACTTATTAAATTAATATAAATTAATATACATAATGATACATAATACATTACAATAAACAATTATATAGTAAAGCCAGCATCCAATATAAAAGAAATTTCAATTTTAATGGCAGTAATGGATTTTGTGTTAAGAATTGAGTTTATATTAAAGGAAATATTAAGGGAATTTAGTGCATTAGTTAGCAGGGCAGTCAAATAAAATATGGGATAGGTCACAGATACATTCATTTATATGAAGTATACAGAATGGAGAATCATATAAACCAAGTTTGAATGAGTGACTGGGTAGAAGATGATGTCCTATACGTAACCGATTAAATTGAACAATATATATGGTCTATGCAAGTATATGCAAGTTATTAAACCAAGTCTTTTTTTAAGAATTTTGGGAGTATTTTAATACCTATATTAAGTTATAAGTTTTTTTATTTGTGTATATATTCAATGATCCTTGCAACAAGAAATAATTGTAGATATTTGTAAGAATCAAATTCTAGTCATTGGTTAATTTTGGCTTTTTTAAAAATAATTTAAACCAAAATAATTTAAAAATTTTAATAAATATAAAAATATTAGTAGACAATATAATATTATATATTCTGTTATATTTTTAAACATTAATTTAAACTTACTTCCTAACAAATAGTAGACTTAAAAATATTTAAAACAATAATTAACTAGTAATTAAAGTTGATTTTATTATACTTGACGGATTTAGATTTTAATTATTTAGTTAAATAAAAAATGAATGAGTTATAACTTCTAAATTGACCTGTTAATATGAAAGTTAGTTTTGAATTTTGTTTATACTTAGTTATTATCTTGTATTGCATATATTTTGATAAAATTACACTTTTTTTATCATAGACTTTATAGACTTAAAAATAATATTAAAAAGTGGGTAAGCAGGTACCGCTTTGTTGTACATTAGGTGCCATGTGGATCACTATTTTATATTATATGAGTGTTAAATTTGAATCCAATGATAGATATCATTGTATACGAAAAACTATACTAAACGATGATGATTTGTTAGCCTAGAATACCATTACGAATGGTTGGTGAAAAATTTCAGTAGTCTATAATAAATAACTCAAAAAAAGTCAACAATTTTTTGAAAATTTAACTGTATATAGATAACACTAACTTAAACATTTGGTAAAAATTTCAAGTATTTACAACGATTAGTTTTTGAAATACAACCATATAAAAAAATCAATTTGTTCGAAAACTGGTTTTGCGTAAAAATTCCCATTTTTCCTTAATTTTTTTTTGGTTTTTCCCGGTGCTTTTGAAAGCTATTGGGAAATTAAAAAAAATGACCTCCCCAATGTCACCGGTTGTGATTTACTTTCGAATCGGAAAAGCTACTGAAGTTGAAAATCGAAGCATTCTCGTTTACACAGACACACACCAAAAAAAAAAAAATACACACACAACATTGTAAAATCAATACATTCATTGCTCCACTCAGAATCTGAAAAACCCATAATAGTAGCTAATATAGCACCTGAATAGTAGTCAGAGAATTGCAAAAATTAAATGACATTGGTTTTCTGTTACATAATTAATTTTTGTATAATTTAGGCATTAGAATTTTAGAAATATAAAGTTTAAATGACAGCTATTAATGCACTCAAATAAGTTAGTTTGTACATCTTAAATAAAAGTATTAAAGTGTTTTATGCTTTTTAGAGCAGCAATTGTTGTAGGTCATATTTTAAGCAGATTGCAACATTGTTTATAGCCATCAAATAATTGATAACTATTGAATGGGTTGTACTCTCTGTAATATTGAACCGATTGCTAATTTATTTAGCATGTATATTATATTTATGTCAGTTAACTACATTATTTAAAAAAAAGTTATACTTAGGTTTAAGGTTAAAGAAGAATTTTACTATTAAAACTACGAATTTAAGCACTAACTCAATTTGTATAACACATGATTTAAGTAACGCATTTAAATACTACTCAATACACTTTAATAATTTAGTGAAAACTTAAAGTCTAATAATAATTGTATGAACCAAATATTGTTTTCATTACTTTCAAATGTTTCCTTATTGTCTATTTATTATTTATTAATCTCAATTACAATTTTTAAAATGGATGGTGTTAATTGTATTAAATTCCTTAAATTTAGTACAATAAAATAAGATTAAAAATTTCTTTTATTCATTAATCAAATGATTAAATGTCCAAAATGTGTTTTATAAATTATAACTGACCATATACCAAAATAATAAAATCTGTTTTTCAGCATTTATTATAATGACTTGACTCTTGAAACAAATAAAATAAGAACCTATCTATATAATATGAAAATGTCATATTAAGTTAAAATTGTACACGATTTTAATTTAATTTATAAACACACCGTATAAATAACATTTAACAAACTATAACACTGGTTTTATTTAAACGAATATAGGATTAACTCTTGATCATTCAACTCAATCAATTTAATAATTTTGCAAAACTATGGATCTTCCTATTTTTCTTAACCTTTATATTATTTAAGTTTTTAATTCTGCGTTTAATAGCAATGTCATATCTTTATAATCATCAACATTTAAAATAACCTTATGCAAATGAACAAATAAGTTTAAGTAATTAAAAATAAAATAAATAAATTATAATAAAAGTATATTATACTCCTACATATTTGTGAAAAAAAGCATAAATAAAGTTTATTACTTACTATTCGCTCTTTGGATTACATAACTATTAATGCGAATTTTGTTCATAAAGAATAGTTTTCAAATAATATAAATTTTAAATCATTTATAGTCATTTTTAAATAGTTTGGAAATAATTGAAATGAATACAACACATAACGACATACAACAAGCACTGAATACACATAATAACCAATAGGTCAATGAAAACATTTTAATTGGAATTTATTTAGAAATGACCATGAGCTTTGAGGCTACAAATATCTATACTTATTATAATTTTATTCTATTGTAGGTATTTAAGTACCTATATGGCAATAAGATATTAAAAAAAAAAAAACCAAGAGAAACAATTCATACCGGCTATGTGATAAGAAAATCAAATAATCAATTGAAAAATGGGGGTAAATGGGGATCTATACTTCAAATTTCTATCTAAATAACCGGTGTACTCATTACTTATGTATCAAACTCAATATCTACTCATAATATATTATATATTATAATGTATATGCGAAACTACTGTACGAATAATAATAAAAAAAATAATATTGTTATATATTTCGTTTTGATAATTCATAACCGTCACAGATTCTCTATGTTATTATAGTTTTTAATAAATATACATTTTATTATTTTTCCTTATGAGTCTGATATAATTTCCGATCGTTTTATCCGAGCTCAATACTTGATACTTGAATATTTGTTTTCGGACCTTAGTTAATGGTTTATTATTAAATAGTACAAGTACGAATACAACTATATTATATAAATCCTAATGAATCCTAACATAATATGCGGGAGCGGATCAAGGGAGGGTTTGGGAGGTCAGCTGACCCATAGTTTTTTTTCTCAGTAGAAATGGCCCCTCGAAATTACAAACTACACAACTATGTACAATACTACAATTATAAAAAATGAAGTAATATTGAATAATAATTAATTATAAAATATACACAGGCATATCTTACGTTCACTCTTTTCATATCTATTGTACTAATCGTTTTAATTTTAATTAAATTAATCCAGTGTACTATTGTATATTGTTATGTTAAGTATAGTTTATAGTTAATAATATAGCGGTAGTGGCGAGCTTGCTTAATCGAATAATTTGGTGGAGTTTGGCGGAAGGAATTATAAAACATTAATTGTATTTTAATATTATATTTAATAACATTAGGATTTTACATGATTGTTTTATGTTTATTTTAAGCGTATTTATTTTTTCTATTTATTTTGCGAGATATTTCTGAGAAGGTTTTTCATAATTAACGAAAATCACTCCTCTAAATCATTTTACCGCTGTCATCAAATTTCTGTTTACGGGCTTCAGTATTATAATTTAGTATAATTTGCTTGTAAACATTATCAACTTAATATATAGCCATATAGATTCCGATGTGAATAATCTCTTATTATTTTAATACATTAAAATAACTCTACCGTGGAGCTTGTGCAACGCAGTTTGAGGGTTTTACCCTATTTTATGTTAATTTATATACTACCGGGGTAAAGTGATTCACATTTTTAGGCAAGTTTTACAATCGTAAATTCGTAGTCATCAAGGAGCGTTGTGCGTAGAGAGCCAACGACCGTAAAGAATAATATAGTTTAAATAAAAGATAACAATTTCAGTGATAATTTCTTAAAATATTTGTAAAATTAGATAGTCAGAAAGTCAACCACCAACTTAAACTCTAAGTATACGTATACCTACTGAAAATCCTAGTGACCTTGTAGATTGTGCTATGCGGGGTTTCAGAGTATTCTCAGTGCATCTTGAAAAATGTCAGTCGGCAGATATTTTCCGAGAACTACCTATAAATTATTGTCTGTATCGTGAGCGTTTTGATCGTACGTCATATTTCATTTATCGCGATCTATAATATTGTTATTGTCTGTGCTGTTTCGGGTTGTTCTCCAGTATTTACTGTTTTATTGGATATGTAAACATCTTACAGTGCGCATAAGTGATTTATACAATATTATGTATTGTGTATTTTATGCGTACAATATTATTATAATTAAATGTCTGTTGTTATTAATCAGGAATCGCGAAGCGGGGCGACGTTATATTAACAATGATGAAATCATCGACATTATAATATAACATTTTCGTTTGTCTCGATGTATTTAAATCGTTAAAATCTGAAACATTTGAATATTAAAAAAAAAAAAAAATAAAAAAATAAAAAAAAAATTAATTATAATTTTAACATGTAAATAATATATAGGTAAGTATCTACTTATATTAAATAATAAGTCATTTCAGTAATTATTATTATTGTTATTTTTATTTCAGCATAATTCAATAGATATTAACTTGGAGTAAATTATAGTTAAAAGAGTTGATACGTAAAGAGCTAATAGCTAGTATCTGATAAACGGAGTTTCTAGATAATATGTATAATTTGTTTTACTAGGTACGTAATGTTTATACGATTGAAATTATATGATATAATTAAATTACGAATGATATAATATTATTTTAAATTAACATAAATTTTGTTATGAACATTTTTGTTTGATAATAGATACCTACTTATAAATCATATTATTTTTATTGAATGAACCACTGATTTCGAGTTATTTTCTATTAGGTTATGCTTTAGGCACATGCTACTGAGCAAGTAAACTCAAAATGTATATATTTTACGTTTTTGTCGTATATTTTATATAATTCTTTTTTTTTTTTTTTAATGTTCTAAGTTCAATGTACAATGTACCTACCTACTTTAACTGTAAAATTAAATACATAAGGGAAATGTGTTAATTAAAAAACTAAAAAATTTTGTTCGGTGAATATACTAAAAAGTAATACTAATAAGACTTATAGTATTCTTAATTTGTTTTAAATTATATTTAAGTACTTGGGTACCTACTTCTTATTTAAAAATGTGTTTAAAGATTAAAAATTGAAAAATCTCAATCTAAAGCTGTACATTTTAGTTTACCTATTTTCTAATTAAAATGTACACATTTTGTTTTAATTTAAAACGTTTAAGTTAAGAGAAGTAAAAAAGATATTTAACATCTGGAAAAAAAATATAGGTAATATAGGTATCCATATTTTTATATTCATGTTCTTGTTTTGTGGTTTTTTTTATATACATTTAACATTTAAAGTAAAATGATGATACTGCTCCAAGTTATGGAGAAAGTACGTCATTACATTTATTTTTTAAAATATTAAAATATTGTACATATTTTCAATTTATTATATCAGTGATTTAAAACTTAAGAAAAATAAGAACACACAAAGCAAAATTATAAACCTAAAATGTTAGCCATCAAAAAGTGAAAAAACCAACTTTTTAAGCAACTTATCTTCACTAATCTTGTATAGGTACATATAAACATATTATCATGAAAAGTTAAAAATTATTCATTATTTTGTGCTCTATTTATTTGTTAGTACTTTCTTATTTATGTTTAGTACATTTTTCTTATAAGTACAATGCATAGTCGCATAGATATATTTTAGTACCCACTAATACCAAGTTGGGTGAATTTTTGGGGAAGTCAGTATTATACTATAGACTATCGGTCATACAATTTTTTAAAAAATATATACATACTTAATACTTATAATGGGCTGTATAGTGTTTTGATATGGATATAATTTGTTATTTAGAAAATAAACTTTGCTTAGAAATATTTCTGGAATAAAATGATTAACACCATTGTGAGCAGTTTTACAATTTCATTATTTTTAATGCTTTTAGTTTACCTATATATGTTCTATATTTTAAATAATTGAAAAACCAATTGACTCTATCTCTGGTCTTCTTAGTGTCTTTTAATTATTTAAATTCATGCATTTTAATTAATTAATATTATTAGGTATAATAAGTTATAATTAAATTAATTTATTACAAATGATATAGTTACATTGTAAAGAGGTTATTTTTGAGATAGGGCCTACCTAGATATAATACCTATTCTGCAGGCTATTCTACCTATAGTAATTTAAAAGAGCAATTTATACATTTTTCAAAACTGTAAAGGTTAAATTTATGGTTAAAATTAACTATAAATCTTGATTTAATATCGATTTTTAGTCATTTGTTGAATTTAAATAAAAAAATAAATCGAGACGGTCGATGCTCTTACAGGTTTACCTATTATTTATTTTCGATGTTACATACCAATAAGGTAAATACGTGACGTAAATTCTAAAATGTATTCTTATGGGAACTCTTTCTATATATTATTATACCATAGCTACCCTTATTCCTTAACGATTGATGTACATTGATGACGGTTTAATATTGCTCATATCTGAACAGTAATTTTTATTTGATTTATCTCAATTTTAATGAAATGTTTGTATGAATATCGAGAATTAACTGAAAATTACTATAGCAATAAATTAAAAATTAGGTTTCATCAGTGAAATAAAATTGCTCCAAAAATGTGTTGTTTTTTCAAAGAATTATCATATAATAATACACCGATAATTGCTTAGAACCGTGTATTGAATATACTTATGTCTATTTAGTAGTTATAAATGTGTTTAAAAAATAAATGCAAATAGGTATCTGGTATGTAATATATAATATCGGTACCAAAGTACTAAGCGCAGTGTTGATAAAAGAGAATAAAGCGAGACGACCACTTAAGTTTTTTATTAGGATCTTTTGACTTGTATTTAAGAACTCAATGCAATATCATAATAATACTGTACATGGTTAACATTATATACATGGTATATAATTAATTAGTGTCATTGATAGTATAATTAGTAAAAAAAAAAAAAAAAAAATGTTTATTTGCAAGTTACTATTTTATCTTGTTAAAAATCAAATTTTACTGACCGTTTACAAAGCTTAAACATTAGGTACACACAAAGTTAGCTTAGCCTACGTCAAAGTAAACATTGATATTGACTACGTTAGCGATTAGTAGTTTACCTCCAGCATAAGCGCATATAATAATAACTCCTCCATAAAAACTTAGTTCTACGCATTTGTAGCTTAATGTTTATTCAACAGTCGTTAAACTAAATAGGTAATAATTCTTGTTTGAGGGTAGAGTATATATATATCTAATACATTATATAATAATATTAGCTTAGGCTTGATAAATGTTACGTTTTGTACGGACATTGCGGAGGGACACGCCACGAAGATCATATTGTGTACATTTGATTTACACGTATGACGGCCAACTCAGTTATTACAAAGCAAAAATATAAAAAAATTAAGTCATGGAACGTTTTTCGAGTTCACAGAAGTCGTGACAAACGTCATTAATTTTGGTGAACGATCGTTCAATCATGATTTGACGTTAGTTGTTGTTAATCGTTATCATTGTGACGTCCAAAGTATCTATTTTTGTTTTTGTTTTTTTTTTTTTTTTAGCTAATGACGAGCTAAATCACGGTATTTTGAGCTCTTATTCGTGTTTTAGTGTAATATGTTTTGTTTGACGTTCCTACTATACGGTTAACCGTCGCATATATTATACATACAAATTAAAATAAGGTTGAACGACCATCTTCTGCGGGTTTTAGTGTTCAGTTATTAACGTGTTCGTCGATGGTTCAAGGATAGACGTCGCTATTTAGGTATTGTTATTACTATTGTTATTATCATCATTATCAACGATATTTTTAATCAAAAATTAAAAATAGTTCTTTTGCGTGTATAATGTATAATATTTTCAATTTTGAACGTTTCACATTTAAAGTATACATTATTATGAAATTCATCTAAAAACAAAAATTTACAAATTATTTTATAGTTAATAATTTATAGCATTTTTATTTTAACATCTGAGATTTGCAAATTTAATAAAAGATTTCTTATAAGTTTTTCTTACTAAAATCCGTCGCTCTACGTCACTGTGAAGCCAGGCGTACTTTATGAATTATGATGGAAGTATAGTGTTATTTTTGCAAACAAGCAGTTGGAATTGCTGCTCCGGGCGAAAAAACTTTGACAACAAACTGCGCCGCTAGAAAGATGTGTGCATGAAAATAATTTCAAACAGGTCAGGTTAGGAAACGGAATGAAGAGTAGAAATTTTATCCCTTCTTACTTTAATGCTGTAATTTAAGTTAGATTGGAGGATGAATGAAAAATAAGTAATAGTCTAACCTACATGAATAAAAATTACCTTTTAAGATATTTATAATTTCCTATAACAAAACAAAATAAAAACAGATTTGTTAGAATAATTAGTCCTCTCAAAAATCTATCAATTATCGTACATTAAGAAGTGTTATAGCTTTATCGTGACATTGGGGAACCACTATCATATCGTTATCTTTGCGGTGACAGACTATATTTATTCTTGTTTTTTTAGACTTCCATGATATTAGCTATTACAAACACAATTACTAAGTTTTACTATCATCGTGTAGATTAAGCTAAGAAATTGAGGATTCCCTCCTCAATTAAGAATTTTTGATTTCTGACTAGTGACTTAGTTTTGAGAATTCGTTTATCGTTTTTACACGACTTATTGAATTTTTTATGTAAGTGGGCTCCATATTTTGGCGGTTTGACCCTTATATTTTTGGAGGTCAACATTTTTAATATTCCAATTTATTTTTATGCCATAATTTAAAATGGTATTGTTTGAATTTATTTTTTAAATAGTTTGCATAATGTTTTTAATGTTTTCATAGGACTTGAATTACCATGGAGTGTTTGACCATCATCTTCCCTTTTTTCGTTTTATATACACTCTTGCTCACCTTACGTCTTAGCAGAGATGGGCGTTAAATCGCCATGATTTAAACTTCAGACAAAACACCGCTGTAGGGACTAAAAAATGACGCGCTATGAATATTTCGGTTACCACGTTGAACGAAATGACGAGACTTTAAAAAGTCGTACGAATTACTATTATTATTATTTTATTCTTAGTTTTTGGAATAAATTCGAAAACGGTTTGCGTATATAAATGCATATTTCATTACTACGACACAGCTCGATATTTTATTCAAGAGCGGATCATTGTATTTTGTTTCTATTTTTTTTTCGTTGGTTAAACAAATATCACAAAAACCTACTACCTACTCACTTTTTTAATTTACATTTATGGTTATATTTATATACAATTCGTATCTCGTCGTCATATATTCTGTATAACATACACATTTTTTGTACGATTTATTCTATTTATTTTGATATAAAAAGAAAATAGTATTTTTCTCTCTGAATGCGGATATCGTCCTATAAGTGAGTAATTTAGCCAGATATTTACGTACCACATTATTATGAGTAATGTAATTCCATGATATCCATGATAATTTATATTTATTGTTAAAAAAAAAAAAAAAATACTTTAGTAGGTATTAAAGTTGATTTATGTCGTTAATAAAGTGGTTGTGCTTGTGTATAATTTTGTATTGATGCGTTCTAGAGCTAAATAATTAACCAATAACCATATTAATAGCTTTATAAATATCTACTTCCGTAACGGCACATTATTGGTTAAAATTTTTGTAAAAATTATAGTCATCTATAAGACAGATATGATCGTGCGTTTAGCTTTTAATGTATAACAAATAACATTTTCATATCGGTACGTGCGCAGATTTCACTATATGTTTTTGAGTGTGCAAGTAAAATACTTCAATTTCAAAATAGTATAGTGTTTATTTTTGTTTGTTTATGCCAAGTTCCGAAGATATTTCGTTGAAAATGTAATTGCACAAGGGAGTATCATTGTGTTGTGTACATATTTACAGTTGCAGTATATCTAAAAGATCAGAACTGTGTCTTACAGGCTATACAGATAGATTTTGTGCGTGCGTCTATGAATTTTTAGAGAGAGAGCTGCAAGTGTTGGAGTATAGAGTATATTATATATTGTGTAAGATGGGGTTTAAATTTTTATATTATATTATTATTGGGGTATAGATTTATATGTGAAATAAAAAGCCTACAAATCAATCACTTATACAGATGAAAAATGAAGCAAAAAATGAAATCACTTACTAATTAATCACATCTAAACTTTTTTCAATAAAATATTATATTGTATATAAATGTAATATAATAATATTAAATATTTTATTAAATGATAATATACTTAATAATAAATAAATATTAAATAATAATATAAAAAATATATTATTATATTTAGTAATAAATAAATATTAAATAATAAAAAAAAATTATTTTATTATATTTAATATAATATTAAGTATTAATATTATTATTTTATTATAAAATATTATATTTATATTGTATATAAATCAAAATGTAATAAGTATTGTACGCTAAAATTAGTATTAGTTTGAATTATTTGTACATTATTGTTATGGAATTGAGTGAATCGGTATTATGTTATACGATAATTATTTCTAGATTTCAAATTTATAATACGGTTATATATTCGTATTTTTATACTCCTATCTATTTTCGGTTGGCTTGTTATTTATTAATTCAAATTAGATTATTCATGATTTTAACAGTTCATTTTTAAACATAGAAAAACGGAAATAAGTCTTACGGAATACATAATTATTGTATTAAAAATGAAATTACACTATAAAAAGTGACTGAATTTCAATTATTTGATTATCATTTTTATCTTATATACTTATATTTATTCAAAATTTGCAATTTTCAAAGGAATATGCATTAACTTGGATGTATACGTTTGAAACTTAGAATTTTTTTTCTTGCATATGGCGTAAACTTAGAATTTACACATTATTATAAAACATATCGATTTTTAAACAAAATTTTTCTAAATCAATTATATTTATTAAATTTGCACTTGTATGATATTATAAACACATGTTCAATTCATAAAATTTAATACAAAGATTAATACAATAAAATAAAAACTGTTATAATCTATTTACATTGGAAATCACAAAATTCATAATATTATAAATAATATTCATCCTGTCGTTAATGTCAGTAATCAGTATGATACGTGTAGGATACCTACCATTAATCGAAAAGTATTGTATCTTTCAGTATGTGAATTTGTCATTGCCAAACCATTAAGTCTATATTATTATGTTCATTTGCGGTGTTCTGTAGATACATTTTTAACCTCCATTATGTGAATTATTATTATTACTTTTCATTCTATGTCGCAGTTGGTATATACGTGAGTGAAAGCGTAGCTAAAATATTTGGTGGTTTGAAAGGACGTGAAAAACGGTATCATCGCATCGGCGAAGAGCGTCGTGAACGTTTTTTTTCTGTGAAAAATCTTGAGTTTCTGTAAATTTATAGAGTAGCTACGATTTTATTTCATCCAGCACAGCGATTAAAATACTTTATTATAGAATTATATATATATATATAATATAGGTATACTTATTACTTATATACAATCCAAAATATCATCTCGGCATGTTTACATTTGTCATTTTATATTTTTAATTTTACTGTATCAAAATGCTCAATTCATCATCGACATTAAAATAATATATAGTTTTAATATTTACAACGTTGGATAAATACATCAATAAAAACCAATTGAAGAAATGTATTTTTCCAAACGAACCTAACGATGAAATCATAAAACAATAATAATTATTAACACAGTTATACTTGACGAAGAAAAGTACCTAAAATATTGACGAATCGTCATTGCTTAAACTTGAATTCGCATTCTGTTTTCACTCACTAATCACACTCTTTTTAATAATTTATGTCATACTGTTATAATATATACGCCACAATATTTGTAGAGTTCTGATCAGCTTAATGTTAACTATACACTTTAACTTGACCAGAGATTTTTTTTGTTTTGCTTGGTAAGGTTCTATTAAACGAACTACTGTACTTGAGATGTTTGCCTACATAATGTGAGTTGCTGACATTAATTTTAATAGTCTTATAACAATAAGTTTAAAAGACAATAAATGTTAACAATTTAGTAAAAAAGCAATTTGTGATTATTTAATTCCATCTTATTACCTATTACCGTCCATAGATGATAGTGCTATACATAATACATTTATTACTCGATTATAATTGGTTGTAATTTTTGTGTACCTAAAAAAATTAAACGTGAATCGTGTTGAATGTCGATAAAAAATATCCAATGTTATAGTACACATATAAAAAGTTTCCATAAAGTAATTTTAACAAAAAAAAAAAAAAAAAAAATTGAATTCATTTTAAGTCGTGTATTCGATTCAGAGGAAAAATATCAAATGCGTAATACAATTTAATAATATAGCCTATAATAATATGCTCAATATACTACTACTAATAAAAAAATACATCAATAGCAATAGCATAATGCATAATTACGTATAGGTACACGTTTTTATGTGTTTTTGTGTAAAATGCTACAATTATTTTTATCCGATTGTTGAACTCAATAACATTTCCGTGTATTATTATTATTGTCATTTAATACGTTTTTTAACAAATGTAACTTCTGTACATACTAGTTATGTACTTGTGCATTAAAATGACAATCATTGATAGACGATGAAAAACATATTAAGTAATTATTATTTATATTAATTAAAATGTTATATAATATATAATATAGTTATTATCTTATAATGTTGATTAATTCATGGTAGTTATTTAAACAATATGAACATCATAATATTAAAAAAATACTATTGTATATTATTTTCTGTATCAACTATCGAAATTTCAAAACATCGTTTATCGCAGTTTATACCACTAGATAGCACTGATATAAATAATTTTAAAAATATTAACTATTGATAATATTAGGTACGAATTTAAAAATACCGGCATTTGACCAGGAATATTTCCGAAACCCTATTTTAATTTTATTAGAAACTCAAACCGCAAACGGTTCTAATATTTTTCGACTGAGTATTTTTTGGTTTTAAAGGGATTTCACACTAGGCGATTCGAATACTCGCTTCCACGGTTTAAAAACGTCGCGATTTTAATATTAAAAAAAAAATTTACATTTTAAAATATGTATAGGAATTTCATTGGGAAAACAAGAAAACATTGTTTGATTATGACTGAAAATCGCAACCGAACGTTCAAAATCAAACATGGTGTGTGTGATTTGGTTAACGAAGGTGCGTCTCATTTATGTGTGTAAATACAACCTAGAGTTGTAAAAACTGTACGTTTAATTTTGAACGATTAATTGCTACGTTTTAAAAACGCGGACGCGCGTGTTCAAATCGCCTAGTGTGTAATCTCCTTTAAATTTTAATTAACTATTTTATATTATATTTAGGTGATAATAATTGAACCATTAAATTTGGTTGATTTCATAATTAAATGTTGTAAAAAACACGTATTTATAATTTTCTAATTATACGATCTATAATAGTTCCAGGAAACAATAAAATATGAGAAATTACCAAAGTAAAAACATATAAATAATAAGTATATTTGTCCGTGATCCGTCAAGTGTATTATAGCCAAAACCATTGTCATAATAATTATGTACCTATATATAGTATATCATTATAATATAAATGGTCATAAATATGCAACCATATAAATTTTTATCAAATGTAACATATTGACATGGGTTAATGATTAATTCACCTACCATATTACTAAGATTTACAAAACTATAATTTTTATTTATTAAATATATATAATATAATATTGTACTTTTATAATTTCTCAATAATTTTTTATAAAAATGAGATAGGCATAATGGAAAGGAAGTAATGAATAATTATATAGTAGGTACCAACTATTGATTAATGTTGAATTCTTTTTTAAATAATGCACGATTGCTAACTTTGTTTTTGATGTTATTCGAATATAATCATTAAAAACAGAAAAAATCTTAATACTATACTAAACAATTATTTGGAATAAATATTAGTCGTTTTAACTTATAAATAAGAAGCTTACAATTTACAAGGGTGGGTGACCGACATGGCGACATATAGCATTAAAGTTAGGTAATTAAGAAACTATAGAGACTGTATAAAATTGATAAAAATTACTTGTTTGAGTTTCTTTAACTCATCAAGACGGCTACTATTTGGATCTCATCATTTTTGATAATATGTATGACGTTTTTACCTTTTTTTTTTTTTTTTAAAAAAATACACCTTCAAGTATCGGAATTTACCGGTACCGGAACATTATCCTGGTATTTTAAGAACCGGTAACAACATTTTTTTTTCAAGAATCGAATTGTAACTGAAACTTGAAATTCATTTAAGTTCTAAGCACTGTTTGACATCATATTTTTCGTGTTTTAATTTAATATTTATTAAATTGACAAAATTATGATATAAATACATCATCGAATTTGTAATTGAGAGTATTATTTCTATAAATTGCTTGAAAACAATAATTCATTTTTATCGATTTTTCACTTATGTTTTGGACGTAAAAAATAAACACTTTTTCTTTAAAATTGTTTCTCTACGAATTCTATGAAAACAGTTAAAGAGAAAAAAAAATCATATTTTTAACTTAGGTAAATTGTGACGAATGGGACTAATTAAAGTGGCTTTCAGAAAGCGGTCATTTAAAATAATATTTATAATTTTATAAACCGCATTGTGACACAAAGCTATACATTTTATGATCAAAAAAATAATCAAGAACTTAACAATTTTTAGTTAATGAAGTTACACGACAACTGGCAATAGTGGGAAACGTTGGTGAAGAATTCCAAAAATATGTTATATTAAAATTTAAAATCAGTCACCCGGACCAATTGTGAAGTCAGTCCTGTTATTCAGAATAAATATCAAACCACATCATCCATAAACATAATTGAATGTTTATACAATACATAAATTATTTAGCCTCTTATATTAAGTTACCTTATAATTATTATCAACAATGAAAAATTCGTATAATTTATATTAATTTTTAAAGACTGTTGAAAAAATGTTGCTATGTGATCGCAAGAACAAAGCATTTTTATATAAAAAATAATATACACTTTCGCAACCAGCAACCAATTAATCATATTTGTCCGTAATAATTTTAAAAGTGTTAGGTAAGAATTATTATTATTATTATTTGTATTCAAAAGATATAGGTGCGCCTACATCGCCGCCTGGCTCAGTTGCCTCTGCACCAAAGTATTTGTTTACACTAGGTTCTGACTACATCATCGCCTCTTGGTTCATTTAAAATATTAAATATTAAATTACAAAATATTCTCTGTTTATATTACCCGAGCGGTATTGATCAATCATTTTATGTAAGAGTTAATAACAAAAATCATTTTTATGATAATATCAACGGTATATAATATATTGATATTATATTTATAATATTATTATTTTTTGACTTCTTCAAATTGGTATCTTGAAAATTAAATTTTATTTTTCTACTCTGTAATTAAAATAATGTATACCTAATAAGTAAATAAGTAATAATTATAAGTAATTTCGGTTCACATTCAGGATGTATAATAATATTATGTAGAGCGATTATTTAAAAAGCGATTTCGTTATATTATATCATGAGATGCTCGAATGTTTTTTCTGCTTTCAATGTCTTGGAATATTTTAATTATTTATTATAGTCAATAATATTCTTTGTACTTACTAGTTCGTTTAAAACAATAATTATTGTATTTTAATCTGTATCGTTTGTGTAAGCTTTCATTAATCGTTATAAATAATTATAATTCGTAAAACAATAAACATATATAACTATTGAAAAACGACATAATATTTACATTAACCCAAAGTGAAATGATAATTAGTCAGCTTAATGAACTATAATTATTCGACTATGTTACATAATTGTCACTCTATTAATCTAACTCCATACGTACATAATATATTATAGGACCATTTTAAGGCGCCGTCAATATAATAATATGATTGCTATCAGAAACGCGATAGTGAGACAATTAAAAATAAATAAACTAAATCAATAGGTCACGAATTAAAAATATATTTCCAACTATGCCAATAGAATAAAATTATATTATAGCTGTGCATATTGTGTATGCACATGCGGTGCATTTATTATTTTTAACGTAAATATTAAATTATTATACTTTTATGTCAACATTTGACAAGCCTATCCGACTCTGAAGTTCATTAGGATTTACTCCTGTGTGATATTTTTTGGCTGCGTTTTCATTTGATATTATAGGTATATATTTTAATATTATATCGATGGCTTAAATATACAAGGTTATTGCAATAGTACCCCCACTATATATCATTTTATCACGTTAAGAAATTGGAATGGCAGCGTAAGGGGCGATGATTTGATTGGCTGTGTATTATCAGAAATTACATTATTAAATGAAAAAAGTAATTGATAAAAGGACCGTACCCTTACGCTGCTATTTTATTTTATTTGATAACAGTATAGGCTATGTGCAATAACTTTGTATATTTAAGCCATGATTATACCAAAATTATTTTATTATTATTTATACACAATATTGTGAAATTATAGATCATACACTAGTCAATACTGTAAGACATCGAGTATGAATGAAAATGAATTACTAAAATTTATCTATAGCAGCGTTCCTTAAACTGTGTTCCGCGGAACCCTAGGGTTTCTCGAAAATCACTTCAGTTTTCCGCAAAACTAAAGTGCTCTTTTAAAAATGTTTAAGAAAATTATTCTAAAAAATCTAACTAAAGATTAGTAGCGATTAGCTGGAAAAAATGTTTTACCTTTTAAACTATAGAAGGAAAGTACAGAATCTAATTATCGAAATGTAATAACTTATTGTTGAAAGCTTAATATAAGTTGCTAAAAATCTTAAAAAAAAACGTAGAGGTTCCACGATGAAAGTGAACATACAAAAGGGTTCCACGGACAAAAAAAGTTTAAGAAATTCTGATCTATTGGTACGCTAACTTATAATTAGTGTACACTTGTGTTTGTGTACAGAGTATAATAAATGCATTTGCTGTATTAGTAATTTGCAAGGTAATGTATTTTTTAAAGGTATGATTATGTCTCTTTGTGTCTTTAAAGTATGAATTGTTTTAACTAAGTTTGGAGATATTTTCTAGGTATATTGTATACCAGTTAAGGTTCTCTTCGTTTGGCATCATTACAGGAAAAAATGTTATGAGCATCCGAATTTAAAATTTTTACGAAATCACGTAACGATAACGATTTAGTCTATAACGATTTATTTTGTCTTAAGCGATTTTAAATATTTCTTATTTTTCAAATATTATAAGTTGAAGATACTTGAAAATTCCACCAGTAATAGAGATTTGCATTTTCTTTACATTATTTAATTTTCAAAATATTTCACTTTTTTTAACTCTATTTATAGGCATTTGAAATATATATTTAGTTTTTTTTTTTTTTGTAAATGCCGATAAAATTTTTTTGGTTGAGTCAAAATACTTGAAAATTTAAGACAAAGTTTTTCATGAGTTAGCCTTACAGTGATTTAAATTATAAGAATACATAGGTACAATTGTTTTTTATTAGCGTTTGAAGTTCAAATATTGACAAAATTCGTCCAAATCATGAATATTTGCAAATTATATTGTAGTTAAAATGTATAAAAATATTGATTGTACAAGTAACTAAGAATTGAAAATTTAATACAAGATTTTTGGTAAGTTTGGCTTACATCAATTATAAAAAAAACTTGAATGTTGGCCAATTAAAAAAGTTTTATCTTAAGTTCAAATTTTTATGAAATCCAAAATTCACTCGTAAAATAACGATTTACCATTAAATAATATTACATTTTTGTTATATTACACCTATGTATTATAATAGTGATCCACATGGCACCTAATAGACCTAATATGTACAGTAGAGCGGTATCCACTTGACCACTCTTTTTTAATTTGTCATTAACCGTTTATAATGTCAAAGTGAACTAATAAATAACAAATAATTGTAATTAAATTAATTTCAACTTATTTTTGTTAAGACACATCACACATCTATCTTTCATTTTAAATTACTAATTACTTGATAGTATGCCCACCAATCATAATTAAATATGAATTATGAAAATCCGTATGATCTATTGATGTTCGAACTGTTATTGTATAAGCAAAATTGACGAATTTCGATCTTTAATATTTTTGAGTGGCATATTCAAGGTCGCAATCCTTGTTTCTATTTTGTAATAATAGTTCGCAAAAATGGTCGTTTTCCCGGTATAGCTGTAATACGTATACGTCTCTCTAATAAGTTATAATTACTGTAATTTACTAAATTACATTTCTATGTTTCAAAACTGTGCGTTTATAGTGGTCATTGTGTACAACACTCGCCTTGTCATTTTCTATAATATTACGATGATCATAATAAAAAGACAATATTTCGAGGTTACATGCCGGAATAATAATAACAGTGTACTGTAATATAGTGTAGCAGTACTCGAATCGTATTTCCTGGGGATTTGTGAATTAGCATTTAAATTCAGACAGTTAGATTATTATTATTACTATTTTTTTTTTTTTTTTGTTATTAATCATTAATTTAATTGTTTTCACTGTAGATATACGATGCGTCGTAATCTTTAACCACATATTGACGTACCCATACATATATATTTATATAATTTTAAATATTTTTTTCCACGCACGAAATTATTTTGAAAATCTATTTCTCAAACGTATGCTTTGTCTATACACCATACCTACCATTAATTTTTATTTGAACATCTGAATATAGTTCAATAATTGTATGTATAAAATAATACATACAATTGATGAAAATTAATATACCCATTGTAGTAATCGAAATAAATCGTACCCTAGAGACAATTTACAATCACCTACGATTAAAATATTACGTTATATTGGTAAAATTTAACTGTATGATATCGTTTACCATTACCGATATTGAAAATAATGTCAATGGTGGGTTATAATTCTATACGATTGTAAACGAATGCGCTACCGGTTTACTAAGTATTAATACGCACTGTAGTGCATGATCTCGATAAGAATTATACAATCTTCCATTGTTTTTATTTACATGTGAAACTATGCTATATTTTTCATTAAATGTCAATCAAACATGTGCACGCTTAAAAAATTTGAAAACCCTTACTAAATGTATTGCACACGGGTTCACCATGAAAAATAAATCACTCTGTATGGCGCACGGGTGTCGTTGGCGGAGATGGATTTGCGATACCCCAAAATGTACGAAATAGACTTTATACATATTATGTTGTACAACCGACAGTCCTGTCGGCAGCTGGAAAGGCGACGCGTGTAATAGACAAATTCGTAAAGAAAAAAAAATTACACCAAACCAAAACAGAACTAAACTGTGTCTTACAAATACGTTCACATCAACGTCCAGACGGATGACAGCGATTGCGGTGGCAGTGGTGGTGGTCACCAAAGAGATAGTCTTTTGCCCACGCCATCAGAGACAATCCAACATCTGCCCCTGCTGAATTAGAAAATATAAAATATATGGGGTGTTTTTTTTTCTTTATTGGCATTTAGGTATTTCTCTGAAATATATTTAAGGTTTTTAGATAAACGGAGTAATGAATTAATATTTTGTTGAGTATCATTGCAGCACCACTCCACTCCTTAATTAGGAGTGCTCTTAGGTATAATTATCAGGAATCGGTTAAGTTCACATTAATGCGTATACATCTTGGTAAGCCGTAATCAGTACTTTGTTGGTGAATATTATAAATGTAAATTTCAAGATTAATAATGTAATACCTTATATACTAGCATCAAGTATGTACCCATACATCACAATAACTACAAAAAACAAAAAATAAATAAATACAATAATAATAATAATAAATAAAAATATTTACTTGTTCCTTGTATTTTAGTTTATATTTGTATGTTAGTAGGTATGTTAATTCATTATTATATATTGAAATACAAAATTTAGTGTTACATTTATATTGAATATTTGTATCGTTGAAACTGTAGATATTTATATAATAATTTTTGGGTTTAACCTGTCGCATAATTAATGAACAAATATTGATTATTTTAGAGTAGTAATAATTGCACTTTGATACATTCATGAGGAGGCTGTTCCACATCGAATACTACTTTGCCTCTTTTGTCCACGTAATCCGAAAAAGACAAGGAGTATATACATTGAAATCCAAATCTTTCCATAGCTTTTGCTGTAAAATAACTTGAGCACTCCACGTACATCATTTGATATTCCAACTCTAATGCCAACTCTCTAGAAATAAAATTATCATTGAATTAATGTGGTTAAAAATTGTTAAGAGTGTTAAACTGACAATTTATAGTTTAATGACTCAATACATACTATTAATTTGTATACAATATAAAAATCAATTAAGATATGTGGAATAATACGTGGAATTGAGTTATGTTCATCAAAAAAAAAAATTAATTAAAAATTGATTGCGAAAGGGCTATAATAGACTAGTGGAAAGTAAGCGTTTGCGTTAATATTTTTCAAACGAAATGTAAACGCCTATCATTTATATCAAAATATAACATGATCGAAATTTTTAAACTTGTTCGATTTTTATTCGTTTAGGTGAAATTCTTTGATGCACTTTGAAATGTTTTTTTTTTGTTCATTTTAGCTAAATGGTGGTATCAAAAAGTTTATTTAATTACCTATACAATATTTAATATTTTAGATTTTAAGCGATCGATGAATGTATTGATTTTAATATTTTACTACATGGTTTTTTTTTTTTTTGTGTACATGTTACGTTATCGATAAAATTTTAAACATAAGGTTGAATATTGGTTTTGAATAGAAAATTGGATTTAGTTTGTACTTTATAGAGATCAAAATAAAAATTCCAATTATTCTTTGTTATAATTTGGAAAAGTAAATAAAAAATTAAGAAAAAAAGAGAATTTTTACGTTGAACCAGATTTTGACTAAATTGATTTTTTTATTTTGTTATAATTCAATAACGAATAAGTACAGATATTTGCATTTTTCACCAAGTGTTTATATTATTATTTTCTATCTATAAGGAATAATTCAAAGTATTTTGATTTTTTTTTTAGTTATTTATAGACAATTAAAATTTTGTTTGGACAAAATTACTTAGTTAAAGATGTATCACAAAATTAATTATTTCGATATAATTTAAATATATTATTATTTATTAGGAACTAAACAATTTTACATGTATTATATTTTTATGAATTTTACTATACAAAATTACATTTTTGATGAAGATATTATTATTTATTTAGGTATATTTTATACTATGAATCTATTTTTATAGTTTAATGGTATTTACAGAAAGATGTTTATTGATTTTAAGTTTTATAATGAGTCGATATAAAATGGTATGAATTTATATTATTATAATAATTAATTATTACATTGTTTAAGAAAAATAATTATATCAAATTATCGTTATCCGTAGTACATTCATAGGAATGTATCTTCATTCCTGTATTACCTATATATGAAGCTACTATAATCTTACAACCTATTGTAAAAATTTATTTACAGATAGTGGATAAAAAAATGAATGTAAAAAAACCTACTATTATACTAAATGTAAAATAAATGGCTATATAGTTACGTTAAAAAAAACACATCATGAAATATAACTGTTGGTATTATAGCCTATAGGTCGACAAACTGTTTCCGCTCAGAATTCTTTTTGTACACAATAATATTATATCGTTGAATTAAAATTTAATACATTCTTAATAATGAACTATTTGACACATATCTAATTTATAGTATCATTCTTGCCCACTTTTTTTTAAAAAAAATATGTGGTTACGCGAATGATTTCAATACAGGCAACTTAATTCTAGTACCTATTTATTATTTTATGTACCTATGTTGAAACTTACGTTTTATAACTTTTATAATTTAACATAGTAATATGAATTACTAACTATAGAATGATACTAAAAAAATTTTTAAGCAAGGTATCCAGAAATTGCTATGTTTTAGAATAAAAATGTACAATTATGTTTAATATAGATATTATGTACTTTGATTTTTTCACGAGAGCTTTGCAAACGCCTTGTCCTCTGTATGCCTCATTAACTGAAATAATCTTTAATTCCATTATACGATGTATGTCTATGTTTGGATAATGCCCAAATAGATCAATATCTCGTCGAACTTTGTTTAATAAAACCTCAATGTCATCAAACCTTGAACTTGGTTCAAAGTTCTCGTCACCGTACTGTTGTATTAGATAATCTTCCTTGCTCATTATGCTACTGAGAATAGCACCCATAATTTCACCAGTTTCAGATACTACCATAAATGATAATCCTTAACAAAAAAAAATCTTATTTTTACATATAATTATGATGCTTGAATTTCTTTAGTCTTAAAGACTTTGATTAGATATTAAATTATAACTTATAGTATTTAATATGTAATATATTATTATTATAAGTGTTAAGACGATTATCCATTTCACTTGAATACCATTTTTTTTTACTTTTTCTTTTTGTAACTATTTCTCAATTAGTTTTTTTTGTTTGATAATTTATAAAATAACCTTTTTTTTAATGATTGATAAAAATCTAATTAATTAAACTAAATATAAAAATATGATATAGGTAACTTACATTTTTTTGCTTTTTCTTAATCGGAATTTTTTGATATTGTTGAGCTATGTAAGTAAATAACTAAATGGAACCATTACTTCTCATGCTTATTAAATCAAGCTACATGTTGTATATATTTTGGATTCTGAGTGAAGTGATGTATTAGCTTTACAAGAACTATACAAGTATGTAATTTTTTTTTCTGACTGTCATCAATTTTAGGAACAGTAGGTACAAATTCTTCAATCTTCAAGCTATTTGAGAGTGGTGTCTGTTTGAAAATTGAATATAGTTGATATTTAGGTAGAACAAGCTAGATTTTTTTATTTTGTTTTATTTTTATTATATATATATAATATATATATTAAAAATTTAAAAATGTTTAGTTATTTTTTCTTTTATGTATTAATGGTACAACTTTTATTTTAAGCAAAATAGCTCAAAAATTTAATTTAACATTATAAGTTTGTTTTACAGATTTCTAAAAATATCAAAAATTAATAAAATTAATTTGTGTTCAAAGCTTAATTTTAATGTCATTAAAATCATTAAATATTCAAATGCATAATAAAGATTTATCCTCAAATAAATTTTATGATAATTGTACGATTCACAGATTAGATTTGTAGTCATCTAAAATATCTTTTATTCACTATTAATTAAATCATTATATTCTATACATAGTCAAAGATTTAAAATATTCAAATCAATCCAGGCCATTAAAAATTAAAATTAAAATATTTTTTCATAAATGTTAAAAATTCAGCTAGTACCTACTAGGTTGCGTACTCGTAATTTGTGCTTATTGTAGTCCAAAAATAACTAAAATATGACTGTAATTTTATTTTTAAAGTACATTTAATCGCTTTTCATAAACTAATCAGTCGGACTTACGAAAATTTTCAAATGATTTTGTAGTGGACAATTTTTTAATATTTACATTTTTAAAGCTCAATCTTAAATATTAAATATATTGTTTTTAAAAAGTTTGTAATACAATTAATTGCAATTAGGCTTACACACTTTTTCTGCTTATGATAGTTTTTCGTACACAATTGTGTATAAATTCAGGTCTAAATAGCGAAATTAATGATGTATTGCACTATTATGATTATAATAATTATAAATATTATTAATTTTAATATTTTAATTATGTTTTTAAAAGTTGTAACTAGATATTATATTATAATTTTAGTAGGTAGTATTTTTTTTGTACCAAATATTTCTCTACTCTTCAAAATCATTATACATTTTTTTATGGTAATTTCCTAGCAAAACTGTTCTTTTTTCTATTCCTCTATATTTTCTTTGCAGCTATAGTAATGCTTAATAAATCATACATTATTATTATTATTATTATTATTAATTCTTGTTTATCCTTAAATATTAACTAATGAATTATTTCCTAATTTCATGTATTGGCTCATATTATTATTATAAATTTATTTTTTTTATCCACTATAAATTATTTTTGATTTTTCGTGAATTTCACATTTACTATATCGTTGGATAACATCTATTAAACTGATAATCTTAATGAAAATAGTTATATTTGAAATTTAGCAGACGAGAGAGCGACTTTCTTGATTTTTATTTTTGTATTTATGCATTTCAAAAGTTATATCTTCATGAGTAAATAGAAATATACAAACGAATTCACATAGAAATAATAGTATTTTTATCTAGTTTAAAAATAATTACATATATACTGAAATTTTAATGTTAAAATAACAGCTATTAATTAAATAGTTGTAACAATTTAGTTTTTTTTTGTTACTCTCACACACATACACACATATAAATAAATAAATATATACTACGTTTTATATTAGATTAACATTTCTGTGACTAATAATTGTATAATATTCTATTATATGAAATTTATTTATCAACTCACCGGTATGTAATAAATTCGTGCGAAAATTTCGATATTTTAACACCGATTCTACTTCTTTAAATAATTCCACACTTGCATTTAAAGGTTCGTCTTGAATAAAATATTTTTCAATAGAATTAATCACATCTTGTCAATTAGAACTAGTAATGGGCACTATGTTAAACGAAATTTTTGTTTTTTTCATTTCATCCATATTTTTCATAATCTCTGAAAAAAAAATATACACAGTATTAAATTCGCATTAGCTAGTAGCTATTTTATACATTTTAATTAAATTTCTAACCTATGCAATTGTAAATTCTGAATCAATGAATATTTTACATTGATAATATCTGCTTTTCATTTTTATTTTTGTATTACGTTTTACAGTAAAAATGTTTCAATATTCAACTTAAGAGTTAGTAGTAAATGGGATTTAATTGAGACTAAGGGGAACCAAAATTAAAAAATTCATAATAGTTTTCAAAATTATTATGAAAAAACTAAAAATAAATAGTGAAAAAAGGAATATTTTTCCAAATAAGATATTGATGAGGTCGATTTTGTTATTTTATTGTAGCTCAAAGAAGAATTAATTAAAATGGAATAAAACTTGAAAAGATGGCAAAATCTTAATCATTTATTTGAAAAAAATATATTAATTTTTTAAAATATTTTTTATGGGTATTTCAAATTGTTGATATTTTTAGTTGATTTTTAAATTTTGCTGATAAAACTAGTTTTTGAAAATGTAATAAGGAGTGAGTATAGGCAACACAATGCACATATAGCTTAGTAAATGAAAGTTAGAGATGATAGAAACTTGGTAGTAAATATAACATGATAAGAGACGTCAGGATACCGGTATTCATTTTTCGACAGATGAATTTTTAGAAAATTGAACCGTATTCAGATAGTGAGAGATTGGACAACAAGTGCAGCCATGCAGGTGAAGATTAGTCAAACACAGTATATAAGAAACCAAATACGTGAGAATAAAAAGCTTATAAATATTAAGCTAACATAGTAAAAACAACCGTACTGTTTTTATTATGTTATCATATTATATTCTAATTGATTGTATAATACATATGTTGATTTTATAAGCAACTATAAGTTGAAACTAACTTATTTATATAAGGAAAATAAATTAATAAATGTATAATATTACCATGAATATAATATAAACTAAAAAATAACCTAAAAAGTAGAGACTCGATATAAAGTCAAAAACATAAAATTGAAAAATATTACTCACGTTCAGATCCAAAGCGCACCTTTGTGTAAATTATTATTATTATTATATAAAATATTATTATTTACAATAGTTTGTTTTTACGAAAATAAATTAATAATAGGTAGATTTGAATTTTTACTATTAATTTCACTCGATATCGGTACTCTTATCGTTACTGCAATCATATACGTCATGATCAAAGACACTATGAATATTGAATAACTTCATTGCTACTCCCACCATGCAGTTGATTAACGGTTTATGGGATATAATCACTAAAAACGAAGTAGATATCTACCATTTCATAATATGATTAGGGCGGGTGGTGCGGTTTGATCTTAAATCATATTATACAAGTGTAATATAGTATATGATCCAAGTAAACTAAACACAACCTTGTGTGTATTACACGCATGCGCAAATGATGTGGAACAAGTGCGTAGCGCAGCCATCGTTTATCGAGGGAACTACAACTAGCTTGTCCTGTCTACGAGTATAAGGTTTATGGTATCTACCTATACTGTAGTGAACCTTGAGAGGCTGGATCTTTACGATAATCTTTTGAATGTTTTGTACCAATCCGTTAAACTACGGTTCCCTCGTTTATATTCGCGTGCAATGAAGATTATCAACAATAATAATAATATATTAATAAAACATCCAGAGTTCATAATATGACTGTATTGTTTAATAGTTAATTGTAATAGTCAAGAAAAATCCTTTTTTGAGTAGCATTTTTATTTGTTTAATAACATACATTAAATGTGTATTTGAGTGTCCACTATCTTCCTGAAGAATTCCTATTTCAATCTACTGTCATCTATGTCGAAATATTTCGTATTATTATTTAAATGAAACACACTGTATATTAATAATTTTTTTTATCCCAATCTTGTACTTATTAAATTAAGTGTTAATTGATACACTGCAGTAGATGCATCATATTACGATGAACACTGTACGGAGTAATTTAATTCTAGCTAGGAATCGTATATATACCTTTTAGGATAAACAATAGGTAATTGATTTAATAGTTTCACGATCATAATTGTGCAGATAGTAATAGTCAAATAGTTAGATTTGTTCATACAGTTACAATTTTGTTAGTTAATAATGAACACATTAATATAAGTATTACTTAAATCCATAGAGTACCTAATCTATAATATATATTGTAATTGTTTTTTTTTTTTTTTAACTAGACACTGTTTAAAAGCAAAATCGTACTTTCAGACATGGTAATATTAAAAACGAGGAATTTTTCACACATTCTGTAATTCATGCAATAATATGCTAGCGTCTATGTTTTATCATATAGTAATTTATTATAGTAGTATAGTAATTGTGTAATATCCATTATAGTGTCTAATAGTTATTACATGTGAATATTATAATTATGAAAATATATTATATTATAAATACAGAACTGGCTATATTATTTATAAGGTTTAAAAAGACGATGATGGTAAAATTGTTCATGAAAATAAAACTATATGTACAACTGTAGTTAGTATTATATTCTTAGGCAATTCCTGATGATAACCATTCTTCTACATATAATATTATGGTGTTTTCTGATTGCCTGCTGATTAAAAGATTATGTACGGTTAAATATCATTACTCAAATGACATGTGTTACCTACCGATGTTATTATTTACAATACTAATGTGATTCAATTTACTGTTTATTATCTCTTTGCTTAATAAAATAATTTAATAGACATATTTGAGTTAAGAGTGTGCCATTTGCCAGAAAGTAGGTTTAACATAATACAGTTTTAATTTTGGAGCGGATTTTTGTCAAGAGCAGTTTTTATAAAATTTGCCTTATTAATACAAAAAATTAAACAATTCACAGACAGTTAAAATCAAAATACATGCCATTCAGTTTTCAATTTTTCTATTCAATTAGATCGTCTTAATTTTTCATTGATTTAGGTATATATTTGCATGACTGGGTAAATACATGATTCTAAGCTACGGCCTACGACTAATGTTATATAATAGGCACAAGGTAGAATAGTACTTAATATTTAATATATTGTATTTGTTAAATTACTTAACTAATTTTCTAATACATCAATTAACTTCTAGTAAACTCCAAAACATATAGATCAAATGATAAAATCATTTGGAAATTAAGTTATAAATGAAAATGTGTGGAGTTTTTAATGGAAGTTTATATTACATTCAGAATCATAAATATCACGGCATCCGTTTTTAGCGTCATCGTTGCCATAGAATATAGATAATATTAATTCTTTATTATTATTATTATTTGCATTGATGATAAAAATTAGTGATATTACAACAAAACCCTTCGTAAACTACGTGTAAAAATGGCTAAAAAATAAAATAAAAAAATATAAGAGTTAGAAATAGAATATTAGTGATAGTTAATTTTGTTTTTTATAAAACAAAAGCTCATAAATCACATTTATAACATTTAAAAATTAACAATTCCTTCTACACCACGGAAGTAAGTTATTAATAATAATCTTTGACACGTGTTTTTTTTTTAATCTGGCCACAAAATTGAGTAACTACGAAAAATAAACAGAATTTATTGACACTGTAATGGGTATACGTAACGGTGATTTGCCGAAAATGATCAGTCTCCTTCGACAACTCAAGCCTTCAACATCTAGAAGAAAAAAGAAACAACCAAGGAGAATCGCAGTGAAGAAACCGACAAGCAGAACAAATAGTTACTACGACGATCAGACCAGAGAAAAGTACCCACTGCCAGCCACAGACGCTGCCTCCACGCCATTTTCGACGACAGCGCATTGTGAGCTGCCTATTTCACCGACTGACGGCAACCACCCGGCGAGCACCTCGCAAGGTTAGTAAATCGACTATCGGTACTATCGGTACCTGGCCAGACGTCCGTGGTCCGACGAACACCCTCGACGTGCCGTCGAAGAGTGCCGCAGTCGCCGTGAAACAGGCATCCGCGGTGCGTCCGACATATCCGCAGTGAAGCCGACTTGTGAATAGTTACTACGACGATTAGATCAGAGACAAGGACCCAGCGCCGCAGACATAAGGGAAGTATAAGTGGAATATGGCTCTTGGCGATACCACTATAAAAAAAACGCGCCTACGCTAATACCTCTAGGGTGGTGTGGAAATTTAGCAGTCCTAGATAAAACTAAAACTTATGTAATAGTAATACTTAAAAACAACTGTCACAGTAGGATACACTGATAAAATAATGGGAGAAGAAAACCGTTAGAATTCGTGAGAATTGAACTATTGTGGTCACTGGTTATCTATATTCTCGTTTGCTGCAGACAGTTCTGTGACAGGTAGAGTGCAGTGTTGTATAAATATAGGGTCGTGGACGCGCGACAACCGTGATGGGCAATTACTGTAGCGGCTATCTCGAAAAATTGGACATGGGCTAACATAAAAAAAAACTTAATACAGACAGACAGTACCCTTACCAATATTTAAAGTTTATTTTAATCTGGTTTTTGATTTTTCTAGAATTGGCCATATAAAAACTTGAATTTTAAAATGTACTTATTCACTTCACATATACTGTGTACCAAGTCTATGTATGCGTGAATACATTTAATTATCCACAAAAGGGGTGCTTGAGTACCGTTTTATATATGTGATAGTTGCCACTGGGTCTAACCTATTTACTTATTAAATTAAAATAAACTGATTTCATAAAGGACTTTAAAGGATAATCACTCTTTTCAAATCTGTGAAATAGTTTTAAACACGTTTCAATATGCCTATTACTGTTTCGGGACTGTAGCTTACGATCGAACCAATAAAATAATAAGTAAGAGTTTATAGTGTATAGTGAACATGTTATTATATGCAATTGTTATCAATTTATCATAAACATGATGATCACCTGATTATATATATTTAAAACATGACGTATTAAATAATACGTCATAATTTAGTACCTATGGTATAACAATCAGTTAGTATTGTTAAAACAGATCTATGCTTTAGGATACCTGGTGAGTAGTGTATCATGGTGATTCTTTTTACAGTAAAAATTAAAATACGATTATATTGATAAGTAATTATGAATGTTTTTCATGTTTTGTCTACATAATTTGAAGTAATTACAAGAAAAATGTATTATAGATTTTACTATATTTCTTACCATTATTATGTTTTTAAGTCCATTACTTATAATTGAATGACAAAATATATTTTTAATTTAATATTTCATAGCACATTATATTTTTTTAAGAATTTCAATTTACTTACATACCTACATATCGAATTTAAAATGAGTAGTTAATTAGTTATACTTGCTTAACGTTTAGAGTGGCTATGGCCCACCAACAAAATGTATGCGCACTACACCTAAACTATTAAATACTAGGTAACTAGGTAAATAATAGTAATAATAGTAATAATATAAATTAAGTGGTATTCGATTATTGTATACTCAAATTCTCAGAAAAAATATTAAAAATATTCAGCTTAAAAATAAATAATAATATTTCTCGAAAAACATATACAATTTTATAAATATTATATTAAAAAATCTTGAACATATTCTCCGATATTAAGACTTTCAGGATAATTAGAGCTTATACTGTTAAAAGACTCCTTCTATACATAGTATCATATAAATATATATATTTATTCCCGCGATAAGAGGATAACGTGCAAAATTATACTATAATATTATGATCTACTATTATATGGATATATAGGCTTAGGCATAGACTTTCCGGGAATTCAAGCGATGGTCGCGTTGAAGATTGCCTACGCACGTCGTCGGCAGCGGGAAATCGGAATGATTAGGGTCGACATCGCGCGCATGCACATCATAGTAATAAGACGTCCGTGGGTCCTGTACAGTGATCTGTATAATACATATCTTTAGGTTTGTGGTACGATGGTACGGAATTATTATTATTACAGTATAATCTCCAACCCGAGTACCCGGCGACAAGAGAAGCGCGGTGGCACTATATTATTAACATCATCGAATCTCTACATCTCCAAAATTATACTTTTGACCCTTTCCCTCATCAGAACGCCGCTCAAATAAAATTAGTTTGCCAGTGTGATCCACTGATGTATCTATGTACCTTCGTAACGCACCTCAGTGAAACGACGTCTGTTTATACCTACCATAATAATATAATTGTTACGCGGTAACAGTTTGAAAAGGTTGTCAACGCGTCTATATCTCTGATACGGCATATCAGTGACAGGATTAATATTAACCGGGGGAATATGAGGGGG
Organism: Aphis craccivora; assembly: GCA_009835225.1. Lineage (NCBI taxonomy): Eukaryota > Metazoa > Arthropoda > Insecta > Hemiptera > Aphididae > Aphis > Aphis craccivora. The sequence continues at coordinate 45,290 of VUJU01000487.1, forward strand.
TTTATGTGTTGATAATATTTGACATAACACTTGGTTATATCTAGTATAATTTAACGGATATAAAATAATATGAAGTACAATGTTTAACATAATAATATAATATATTTTACTTTGCCGAAGATGACCTACTGCAGGTACACGGTTCAGCAAGCTAAACCTCTGAAATAAGACTGATTTTGCACATGAATACATATTATGCGGTTGACCGAAGAGTTATAATTATTATTAGGGCTCGGATTTTAAAGCATAATATGCTTATTTTTTTTTTTTTATATATGAGATAGAAATCTAATTTTTATTATATAAATAAATTCGTTTCAAGCCATTCCGATTCCAAATAAACCAATTTATTTTTGCTTTTTTTTATGTAAATTCTTTTTTTCAGTTATTTCAGCTGTAGAACTGTTATATGTTTATTATGCTACTATAGTAATAATAAAAAATTGAATCAATAAGAAACGTAAAAACCCAGAATTCATTATAATATATGTATTGGGTTATTATTGTTTTCGTTATCGGATTGTTTATTAAATGTATAATAAATTTTATCGATCTACATATTATAGCAAGCAATACCTATTCGGTCAGTATGCTTATAACATCGATATTGACCATTTCAAATTTAAGATTTAGTGTTGTAATTTGAAACCTCTTATATAGTTATATGAAGTATGCACCGATCAATTAAGTGGATGTAGACAGTCGTTTTATATTTATATGAACATATTCCGTCGGATAATGTAGAGTTAGTTTCACTAGTGCAAATGTAGAGAAATACATGGTAATTAATTCTTTTAGATTCTGAACGAAGTGATGAATTTATGGATTTTACAATGATGTGTGTTTTTTTTTTGTGTCTGTATACAACATAACAAGTCGAAATAATGCTCCAATTTCAAACTTTGGGGGTGGTTTCCGATGGAAAAGTGAATATCCTTGGTGCATTATAAAAGTCAAAAGTAAACATTTTCCAATAGTTTTCAAAAAAATCGAGAAAAATGATGACGGAAAAACGGGAATTTTTACGCAAAACCAATTTTCGACCAAATCGATTTTTTTTATATGGTTGTAATTCAAAAACTAATCACTTTAAATACTTGAAATTTTCACCAAATATTTAAGTTTGTGTTATCTATATACAGTTAAATTTTCAAAAATTGTTGACTTTTTTTGAGTTATTTATAGACCACTGAAATTTTCGATTCTTATGAAAATTTTTTAAAGTGTCGATAAAAAAATTTTAGACGATCAAAAAGAAATTTGAATACAAGGTTCCTTATAAGTTGTTCTTATTGTAGCTAAAAAAAATAAAAAATCTTTAGTCACAATTTTTTTTTATAAGCGTTTATAGTTCACACTTTTACGAAATCTGTCGAAAACGTGAATATTTGCAAGTAATTTTGAAGTTGAAAAATCATAAAATGTTTGTGTTTATAACTAAGGATTGAAAATACAACACTAAGTTTTTTATAAGTTTTCTTTCAAGAAGCTAGAGAGAAAACTCGAATCATCATTATAGGAAAAATTTTAAATGCATTTGAATTTTAAATTTTTACGAAATAGCGTAACGATAACAATTTATCCTCAAACGATTTTAAATATTTGATATTATTCAAAAAGTATAAGTCGTAGATACTTAAAAATTTTACCAGTAATTTAGATTGCCATTTTCTATACATGATTAAATTTTCGAAATATTTTGAGCTATTTATAGACGACTGTAATTTTTCAATTTTTCTGTAATTTTTTTTTGAAGTGTCGATAAATTTTTTTTGGCCCAATAAAAATACTTGAAAATTTAATAAAAAGTTCCTCATAAGTTATTCTTATAGTGATTAAAAAATTATAAGAATACATACGCACAATTTTTTTTAATTATCATTTGAAGTTCAAATATTGACAAAAAATCGTCAAAACCATGAATATTTGTAAATTATTCTGTAGGTATAATTCATAAAAAAATGTGTATAAGTAACTAAAAGTTGAAAATTCAATACGAGATTTTTCATAAGTTTAGCTTATAGTAATTATAAAATAACTTAAATTCTGGTGTATTCAGGCCATTAAAATACAAAACACATTTTTCACCAACTATTCGAAATGATATCCTAGGCTATCATCTTCGTTCAGTATAGTGTTTCGTATACAATGATACCTATCATTGGGTTCAAATTTAACACTCCTATAGTCCTATAAAATATAATATATAATAATGATCCATATGGCACCTAATGTACAGTAGAGCGGTACTCACTTACCCTCCTTTTTTTTTTTTGCTTTAAAAAAAAATATATACTTCTTTTTTGATTTTTTAAACAATCGTGTGCTTTATTAGTTACTTATTAAGCTTTAAAATCAGAGCCCTAATTTTTATAAATTTTGTTAAGTAATAAAAATATAGTTATACAATTAAACAGTTATACTCATAATATGGTGGGACTCCGATAATCCGTAATAGTACAGAATGAGTGTAAGACATGCCATCTCACATGTCTAACTATCTAGGAAATAATATATTATATAGTGTCCAGTGAGTATTTACCCAATTCGATATTTCCTGAAATAATGGAGGTATCATAATTCTGTTTATAAAGACTCTTAGGGATAAGTATTATGAGTATTTAATATTTTAATTTAATTTAATGTTTTGGTAAACATTTTATTTTCATGGTTTTTAGTACTTTTTCTAGTTTTAAAAAAATTGTGAATTATTTAATATATACCAGTGATATCTATCGTATGGTCTTCGGCTCGTGTGGCCAGGGAAAGATTTCAGTGTATTAAAAAAAAAAAATTAAAAAACAAATGTTGAATAGTCATAATTTCCAGAAAAATAAACTTTACAAAATGGCTATTTTTTCAATTTTTTGAAAATAATTAAAATGAAAAATCATTTTTTTAACAAAACATTAAATTAAATTAAAATTAATGAAATACTTGTTACCTATAGTCCTGTCTCTATGAGTTTTATGAAAAAAACAAAATTATGATATTTCCATAATTTCAAGAAATATCGCAATGAGTAAATTCTCACAGAACACTGTATATATATATATATGTTTATTATATTCTATATATTAAGTATTAATAATGTTAAGATGTTTTATATAAAAACTTTCTGAAACTGGTGTTTATGTTCCGATATTTTAACTTGCTCCTCACTAACAATTGTAAAAACTATCATAGTCTAAAAATGTAATTACAAGTACAGTGGTGGTGATAAGCTTCATTCATTTCATCGAGGCCCACATTTGTTTTTAGCGTTACCTACAAAATTTTTTTCGGAGTTATACAGCTTCAAGTCAATTGTTCCAGTTCCCAAAAATATATTGTTGGAACATAGATAATGTTTATAAAATAATCAAAAAATTAAAAAGGTTTTATTGTATTATACTTAACTATAATATGTTATTATTAATATTATAATCTATATATTTTAATGAGTACATAATTATTTTTTTTTTTTTATTGGTTGGAGATGTTTTGACTGCATTTTTCTTGTTTTGACAGAATAATAATTGACGATAATATGCTGGGTTGCGAGCGGTAGAGAACGTTTCGTAAAATCTTAAAAAAATTTTTCATAATTTGCACCTCCATCCTCGATAATTTATAGTCTTTCCTAATTAATTAGTCAGAGTACTTTGAGATAAATAATGATTAATAATATAGTCGACACATAAAAAGACGTAGATAAAAGCTGTCACTCACTATTAAAAATGGCGTAGGAGTAGTGAGTTTGATGCGACGTTACGAAACATAGTAATTTTAAAACGAAAGATGGAGTATAGTAAAACATTGTTAAACGAAGAGTTAATGTAACAATAGAAATAATTATGAGTATTGTTGAATACTTAAAACAAAAATCCGAGAAACTCGCTAAGCAGATTAATAAATGTCTAATGTATCTCGTCATCGAGTAGGTCAATGTAACAATAATTTATGTAATTCGAAAATGAAAAACGATTTTGTGTAAATGTAACTTATAGATGATATAATTAAAGGACAGTTGATATTATGTTTTTAATGATTGTATTTAATTTTAATATATTTCGACACCAATTATATCTAATTACAGTATTTAATCTTTATTCAATTATGATGATGATTGGAGCGAAAAATCTGGACCAAAACGTGATGACTGACTTTAAAACATACACACACACACACACACACTATTATAAAGCCAATCCATTCACGTTCCACCAAGTATATAAATATAACTCTAATTATCACTAATTTTATTATTTAATGTTCTTAGAATTACGCGATTAAGATTACAATAAATCCGTTTTTCTTCAGATGCATTCTAAATTTTGTTTTTAAAATTGTTTTTTTTTTTTTTTTATAGTTTACGTTCAATACTTGGATTTCGAAAACAGAAAACACAAATTATACGATTTTATAAATCGGAAATTTAGTAGGTACATACCTACTATGATATTGTTTGTACTCGAATTATGAAGAGTAAAAATATAGTAGTTTTAATTTTGTTTTAATTTTAATCATGATTCGTATCTAATTTGATCGAAATTGATCTATTTTATACTTATTTGTTTTTGTATATTTTGTTATATTAAAACGTTAGCAGCGTGACGAATTCGTAATGTTATCGATGCTAATGACGCTATATTATAATATAAATAATGTTAAAAATTAAAATTTTAAATAATATTAACTTATTTTATACCCACTATAATATTTGTGTGACGTTTTGTCAGACCACTATAATTATGTTATAATTAACTTAAAATGACTTAAAATCAATATTTTCATAATTATAAAATTATCGTTCTTGTAGTAGAAACACTCGCCAGTTTTAGATTTAGGTATAATCTTATATCAAACCTGCAACTAATTACTCACGATCGTGAAATATGTCTAGTGATCAAAACACTACGAATTTAAATTATGTATTCAGAATATTAACGTGCACATTTAAAAATTTAGTCTTCATATTATGTTATAAAACGTTTTTGAACTTTCATAATTTTTAATACTACTACGATTATATTTGCTTATTTCTCATTACTGGAAAATATGGTATTTATATATATTTTTTTCCAATATATTACGTACCTGAGCACATTTAGACCTTAGTACTCATAATGATGTGTTAGGGAATTTTCGTGATATCATTGCAACTATACTATACACACGCTTAATGCCATATTAAATTAAATGCATATTATTATACACTAATTTGTCATACGTGTACCATAAACAATGTCTAAAATTCTCAAGACCTTAGTACTATAGACATTTAAATGTTTTCAGTTTTTTGTATTTTGTTTTGATTAACTCTTCCTCTAATTATACCTACTTTATTCTATTTTATTTGATCTAGGAAAATTACCATTCACAATACAATGTGGTGGCATGTTTTTTTGTAGTTGAAAAAGTGTAGTAGCGACTTATTTTCATACAAAATTGATGAACTGAAAATTAGTTTCTCGTAAAAAATTACTCTGTATGTATACTTCTATCGGTAGACATACATGCATAATGCATATTAATTACCAATCTTGGAATTCGAAATAATCCTTTAAATCAACCTCCAAAATTTCTGCTAGTATATTTTTAATTTATGGAAATAAATGTATAAGCATTAATCTCTAGATTTAATCGAATACAAGTTATGTAAAGCAATCTTTTAAATAATCGAGACACGGCTGGAAGTTTTTCGAGTCAGATAATATTTGGAAATTATCTATAAACTACTTTCTAACGTGTTCTTGAATTCTCGGATTTTACTAAGAACAACAACTTGTGATTGTGTTTTACAATCAAACCACAATAATGTTAGTTATAAAAGAATTTATTAAAAAGTTCCTTATAATAGAAAAATTGTAATTTTTGCAATTCCGGGATTATCCACTCAGTGTATCGAATTCTGCGCTATTCTCACATAGTGATTTATGGCTTATTTATTCGTGAATACAAAAACAACATTCACATCTGAAAAATAACTACAGTGACAATGTCTAAATTGAGAAATCTTTGGTGTAGGAAAAGAGGGACGGCCACACCATATAAAAAGAGTCCGCAGTAATGTAGCACTATCACGACTATCGTAATTTAGTTATAATAAAACTACATTTAATTTATGTTTTTATTTATTAAATAAATTTTTTTTTAATTAATGGAAATATTGTCTTATGGTAATATAATTCATTGTGTATGATAAATACTACAATAACCAATACAATTAAAAAAAAAAGATTTATTACCAATGTATTTATTGGTTTGGTACTGACTGATGAATTTATAATCGATTCTATATTTTTTTTTCACTAGCTAGGTAGGTATTCATAACGGGTATTGTAATCTGTTATTGGACGCAGTATTAACGGATATCAACAGAATTTATATTATTAATATTCTTTTTTTGTCATTTTTCGTATTACATACTTTTTAGTATAGCCTCTAAACAAGCGTGAAGTAGACTTTGAAAAAAAATTACATATTAGACAAATTTGAAATGTGTGTTATTAATTAAATACTGTCACAAATTAGTCGTTACTCATTGCATGATTTATAATGTTATAATTACTTCCAATAATTAAAAATGAAGCATTTTATATATACATAACTAGTAACTGGGGGTTAATCATCAAAGCTATATAATATGCTATAAACAAGAAATGTATATTATGTATTTTTTTTTTATCTTCAATGTTTATTTTAATTTTTATACTTTTTTATTCATATATACTTTGATAAAACGCAGTTCGACTGTGACGAAAGTTTGTTTTTTCGTTCATATAGTAATAATATAATCCAATCGTATATTTTTTTAGTGGCCAATATCGGATATAAAATATAAACGTGGCTTTATTATTTCAATAAGGTTGCGTAGCGCGTCAATAAACCTTTTGCACGACGCCATTCTTTTCGTCTTATTACTTGTCATAAACCCGGGAAATTCAATAGTCTATGGTTTTTTGTCTGCTCATCAGTTGTGCAAATGACGTCTACGCCATTTACCTATTTAAGATTATTAGCAAACAGATTTCACTGGCCTACTTGTTTTCTTTATTTATTTTTGCCACTCTTGTCAACGTTAAAAAATGCATTCGCGAATTTCAGCTTACCTAGCAAATTTGTGTATGTACACGATTTTTCATACGCATCGTAAGATTTATGACACGACGGTAATATGAATCATCCACATTATCCTTTCCACAATTCCTATCGATAGTTAAATTTATAATCAGTCGGGGGAAAGATCTTTTGCTTGAACGACATTTCACACGTTACCTAATGAAGTTAATATATTATTATCTTTCATGTAGTGATAAATAACCTATGATACATACGCGTACACCGATTGTAATTTGAAATCGATGTTGAAATTAAAAATAAAATATTTTAATTAAGACGAATATAATTGTAATAGCTTGTCCATCGTCTATACACACATACATACAAAACATACATCCACTAGGCTGAAAACATATGCTACTAGTTCTCCTTGTTTAATATTTTGTATTTATCCTTATAGGTACATAAAACAGATATAAGTGTTATCGAACCTATGTTCAGTAGAACTACGTACGATTACGTACGTAAATTCAATATTACATCAATCAGCAGGGCGTGAAAGGGTTTGGTGACGGGTAAAACGGGTGTCGAGTATAAGTTAGATGTATATAGAATCTACAGAAAATATCTGCTAGGAAGCATCAACGCGAAAAATGTATGTATGCCAGCTTAGGCATTTAAAGGAAGACAATCACAGTAGAAGATAAGCGGTGAAAATCAAAGTGCGATATGATATGGCAGACCATTTGATGTTCTCGAAGAAATTATCATAGTGTGCAGAAAAAATGGAAAATAAAAAAAAATAATTATGAATTCAATTCACTTTTCATATGATTAATTTATCAGTTTTTATACTATTTACTCATTGAAAGTATAATCGTAAACTTTAATTTTAATATAATTTAATCATATTTTTACGAGTTAAAAAAGTATAAAAATTATTTTCTATTATTCTTTTTTATTATTGTAGTGTTGAAATCGTCTTGGTAATAAAATAAAAAAAAAACACATACCTATTAATATTTTAGAATCGAAAAAGAAAAAACGAGTTTATGATTTATTTTTACAAGGTATAGACGTAAGATATTATTGAGCTACGATTGATAAGAAAAAAGGCAATATATTTTACTTCATTGAAATAATAGTTAAAAATATTATTGTTTTTGTTTTACATTTAAAAAAAAAATGTTGGTTTAGTTTTATAAATTCAATTGTTTTTATTTCGTGAAATATTGGGATCGCAAATAGATATTTTATATTCTTATGCAAACCCATGAAAAATAATATTATATAGAATGTTAATTCCTTTTTCTTTTAATTTATGTGATTTTTATATTGCGTAAAAACTGTGATACTATTATTCTGTAGTTATTTATATGTAAGTTAAATTTTATTCCGAATTCATCAAAATCTAAATATAGTTGTAGTAAATAATATGCCAGGATGTAATTGAGTTCAAAATAATTTATTATAGTTTGGTTTACGTTAAACACTTTTACACTTTTATTAAATTTACGCTCTAAAAATTTAAAATTCATAAAAATACTTATTTTATTATCGAAATTATTATATGAAGCAAATTAATTAATGTTTTGTTATATCATTTAAAGCCTACTATACATTAATAACATTATGCATGTTATGTTGTGCATTAAAGTAATTTAAAAATATAATATATTGGGTATAATATACACTACATATAAAAAACAAACGGTGGTCACTGGCCATATATAATATATATGAAGCTAAATAATTGAAGTTGTTATTATGATACAATGCATTATTTGTGATTGTGGCTAATGCAGGTACCTACAGGTAAAATTTTTGATATACAATGAACATAATAATAATACAAATATTTTGTATCGTAAATAAGAACGACAACGAAATTAAATTCTTATTCATAGATCCCTTAGGACCTTTTATTTTACATTTTCTTTGAATTCGGTGGATATTTTCTATCTAACGTATTTTTTCTTTAATTTTCGACAACTGAAGTGTTCAATATAATACAACATATACCTTTTAAAGTATAAAAATAAAAAATCAGTTTATTTCTTCGTTTAAATGAATTGTATTTTTATCACTCGTCAAGATCGATGAATAATCACACGGGTTTTGAATTGACAATATAATTCGTGCATTTTTATGCAGTAAAGAAATTGTATTTTGTATGCTGTTAAGACATTTGATTTCGAGAAGAACAAAATATTCGATGATAATATATAATTTATTGGATGGATTAATAATGAATCGCTCTGCTCAGAATCTAATATGATATCGAAAAAAAACAATTTATATTTTTATAATTATGTTTGTTTCTCATCCTTCCTAAATAAATAAAAATATAAAAAAATTATACAAGCTTACTTGTATTAATTTTAAAACTGTATTACTCATATTTTCAAATAATTGTTTACAGATAACACGTATAATACGTATAGTACGTAGTACGTACTTATTAGAAATGCGATCAAAATACTTTTACGATGCCAATATTATTGTCAATTTTATATTTGGAGTAGCTGGCCAAATAGTGTATTGGTAGTATAGAAGGGAAATTGCTTTGAGTTTATTTATTCTCTATAGAATTTTGTCGAATTTATACGTTGTGTTAGTCGCGGTGCGAATGGGACTAATGTACAAGTTGTGTGGTAAACAATTTGAAATTCATCAGCCACACATCGCGTTTGGTCGTAAAGCTGTTTTTGAAAGCTAATGAAGAATTATTTTATATCAACTCTCCGGGGGTCGTAGTGCAAAATAAATAAATATTTTTATGCGTGTTGTAAATTCGTTTACATTTTTATCGTCATAATCTAGTTAGATATTTCACATTTGACGTACTCGCATTATTATGTAGTATCACTAATTAAATTCTGTTGCTTATTCAAAATTTAAATAAATTTGATTAAATTAAATTTTAGACTCCGAGTGGAACGTTTTATTTATATATTTTTCTTTGTATAGTTATTATTTAACCACGTTATGAATTTCATTATTAATGGTAGAGAACTAAAGCACTTTTACTCTATAACTTTCAATTATTTTTCGATTAAATAGATCAATTTTATGGTAATTTAGAATATAATAATCATATTATGTTATAAGACAATATTAATGAATATGAATGTACTTAATATAATGTCACGATGCCTACGGTATTTTACATACTTGTATAATATACCTAACACGACATGATGGTATCACTAATATTAACTTCAAAATTGTTTATTACAATTTTTTTTGTTATGTATTGAATTTTGAGTTTTATTTATACAATTTTTGTTTAATTTTTATTAAATATGTATGAATTTCATCTAAAATTTAATAAAAAATTAACCTGTTTATTTTTTATAAACTAAATAAGCTCTACTAAACCAACAGTCCATTTTGAAAACCATTCAAACAATTTACGGAAGTGACTCATTCAGATATAGAACAATCACTATTATCTACCATTGCTTTTGGAGCTAAGGGTTGGCTAAAATACATGTCGGCAGACGTCCAGTAAACAGTACAGTGCTACAAAAGACATTATAAATAGTGTAAATTGCAAAAACTATCTAATAACTAATTAAAAACTATCTTTTTTTCAAAATATCAAATTTTTTATGAAATTTATTAGTTACCGATGTCACTAAATGGTTTTCGGAAATTATACATCACATAATATAATATTATATTAAAATGGCATTCTTTTAAACACTCATTATTTCAAAGTGCTTTAACTTTTTTTGAAATAATATTTTAGAATAATGTAACAGGCGATTCCCTTATTTTGTATTGCAGTTCTATTTTTTTTTTCAATTTTATTTGTTAATGAAAAAACACAATCGACTTTTGGTTTTTGATTGGCAAATATATTACGATTTTAATTTCATAACCTAAAGAGAAAATATTTTTTCATGGTTCCATCGAGATAAAAATATATTTGTTTAATAATCAATATGTATACTGTACATAATAGTATAATAATTTCATTAACATCTAATGGGCTGATAAATATTCAAATTATACAAAATGCTAGGATCGCAGCGCGTGTATTTTAAATTTCAGAAAAGAGTATAAATACTTTGTAAAAAGTAAAAACTTTTGGAAATAACAAATGTTAATTGTTCGAAAAATTACCATGTATTCAACTGTAATGTCTGGAAAATTTTTCGTAGCTTAGTACCCAATTTGTGACTGTGTATAAAGTTATAATTTGTACTGTGTTTAGCTTAATTCATCGACTGTCATCTATAATACAAATTGTTCTACTTCAAGGATATTTTTCGGATTGATTGTCGTTGGTTATTTATATGCTGAGCAGCACTGTTTGAACTTTAGTGGTCACGGAATAAGGATATAGCACTGGCATGTCGTATAAAATATTGATCACATAGGTTCGTCGAATAATAGTTTATGGTCGTAATAAACACAATGATGTGTGTGTATGTGTGTGCGTGTATAATCTATCCATAACACTTTCGGGGTTCGCAAAAAGGGCCCTGTTGCACATTGTTCACACACGGACATAAATAAAAATGATATTCATCCATAAGCTCCTAACAAAATAGTTGGGGGCGCGACGTCCCACTTGCACACACCCCCGACTTGCAAGGCTGTTACACGGGCGATTACGCCTTTGCAAATTTATTACGCTCGTACGCGATATGAGCGCATGCTGATTAAGTATCATCCTTAAAGGTGCATTGGGCATGTCGGCTCTATAAATTTGGATTTACCGTACAGCACTAGTGCACGAAAAGAGATGTTTTCGGTTCACGCTTGCTTCACCGAAATTATCTTATTAATTGTTTATTTTCTACGTGATGTTTTTCGACGTTTTTATGTCGATGTATTTATATCCGATGATCCGTATTCGTGGACTCAGAATCAAAAGGTAGCATAAAACATATCGAATTGATCAGGAGATAGGTTTCAAACTTTAAACTGTAAAATCTTCTTTCATATTGAACGATTTTAAATAACTGTCAAATATCAAAAATAAAACGTACACATTATCAAAAACCAATACATTCATCATTCGTTTTAGAATCTAAAACTGCAATTAATTAAAACTTAAAAATAATAAGCTAAAACAGTTTATACTATGATCTTAATAAGCTAAGATTCTATATTAATAACTGATAAGTCATAAGTATAATAAATATTCTATACGTTTTCGGAGGGCTCTCGAGGTCATATTATTATGTATTCGAAAATTTTTAATTTTTAAAAATCTTACTCGTAGTCTTCAACGTTTATCAATTTATATGATATGGTTGTAAAGGAAGTTAACAGATATATGAATGTAATGAATACAATAAAACGTTAAGCACATTCACTAAAAGCAACATATAATTAAAAAGTAGCAAAGTTGTTTTACATTAAATAGGTATTAAAATCTTATTTATTTTTCTAAAAAAATGTATGATTTTTAATTAAGAACCAAAAAGTTCAATATTATATTATTATAGAATCTTTTAATTATTAATATACTTTTTTTCACTCTTAAATAGAATGAAAATTAGTATAAAATTACTGTCTACTTTTTTGTCATTAATAAATAAATTATATCACGTGATTAGAACTAAAATTGTTGTATTGCATACTAGTCTGCAATGAAGTACCACATTTTATGTCTTTTTATTCTTTGCAAACCGTTACCAGGGTTACCGTAACATAACATAACACTTTTCGATTATGTGTGCCAAGGCAGATAATAATTTATCGTAATGCTTTTTCGGTAACGTGATTTCCGTTACGCTAGTTCTGTTACGCTTTTCAAATCTATGTGCCAAAGAAAAGACATAAAATGTCAAAAGTTACACTTAGATCCTTATTAAATAGAATGATGAGTAAATTTACAACTTGAAAATGTTATTCTTCCTGAAATATTTATTGAAATTGTATGTCTTTTTTTTGGCACATAGATTTGAAAAACGTAACAGAATTAGCGTAGTAACAGAAATTGCGTTACCGAAAAAGCGCTACGATAAATTATGTGCCTTGGCACACAGAATCTAAAAGTGTTATGGCGGGTTTCCACTACATACGTGTACGTGCATAAAAATACTTTTCTATGATTAGTTGGAACTTATAAACTTTCTGGTATACCAAAATCTTACCATCTATACCAACCAATCACAGAAAAGAATTTTCTGTGCACGTACACGTATGTAGTGGAAACCCGTCTTTATGTTATGTTACGGTTACCTTGGTTACCTGGTTACCCTTGGTAACGGGAAATTATCTGTCTTGGCACATAAAATCGAATAGTGTAACGATTAGTCTGTGATAGGTCGTGGTTCATTTTATGTGAGACATAAAATGTCTCACTTCATTGCAGATTTGTATGCAATATGACATGTTTTTTTTTCATTCGTTTTTTTTATTAATATGTTCATGGAGTCACAATTTACAGTTTAAATAATTTAAAATAATTTATATAATTTTTAAGATCTAATTATTTTAAATATAATTTTAATATACTCTAGTTTTCAATAAAATAAATACTATTTTATTTAGCAAATTGTACGTAAATAATAAACATTATGTGCATTTTCTATAAACACATATTATAAAACGAAATACTCTTTACATTTGAATTTTGTATCTAATCACAGTACTATAAAAGTTATAGTCCTAAAAATAATTATAACAATGTCTTACGTTAACACAATATTATATATTATATAACTAATGATAAAATAACTATGAAAATTTGTATAGTTTGGTCAACTAAAAATTGTTAAATTGTTTATCATGAAGTATTTAAATGTATCAATTAAAAAAAGAAAAAATATTTATTTTATATTGTAATAGTGTAATACCTAAAAATTAACACATTAAACATTAATTAATTTATAATAACAATTAATTATTATTATTTATTAATTAATATGCAATATATTAATTTGTATTAGGTGTATAAGTATAATATCTACAATAATTGTAATAATATATTTATCAACAGTTTAACTGTAGTAGATTAGTATTAAGTAAATAATTACTAAAAAAAGTTTTTAATTTAAAAATTATAAATATTGGTATTTTTTTTTTATAAATTTTTCATTAATATATAATATTTCAAAATATAAAGGACTATTAAATTTAGACTAGTAAATAAAACATTTAAATGGTAATGACTTTTGAAACTTTTAGTTTTAGATTATTTTTTAAATAATTGATCTAAAAGAGGTTGTTAATGAGCTTGAATTATAGAACATTGATAACTAAACATAATTTATTAAAAAAAAGCCATGCAGCACTTTTTGTATCTGAGTCTCCGTATTTTCATATCTATTCATAATAATTTTGTTATTCCTTGTTTCCTCGTTTAATGAATTCTAGCATAATATTATGATAATATAGTTAGTGGTTGTATTATGGTCACGACTCACGAATTGTTCAATTGGCCCAGGATCTTTTTTTTTTTAACGGTGTACGGCTAGTGGGTATCTGTGGATTCACCTCCAGGGACCATACCTCTAAAACCAAAAAAAAAAAAAAAAAACCAAAAATAAATAATAGTATCCTTTACTTTTTTCAACCATTAATGAAATAAGAAAATTAATTATAAGTTGATTATGTAAAATACTTTTAAACCATTAATTACGTAAATAGGTCTTACAGTGTTTAATATAATAATATACTGTAGTAAAATGTTTTAGCTTATAATTAAAAAAAAGACTAATTAAATTCTTGGTAGTGGTGGAAGTGGTCAGCATGCCATTATTATTGTTTTACAGATAAAACCGTAATAATAGTAATATCCTAAAAGGATTTTTTTTTTTTTTTTTAATGCAAATAATAGAACAAGTGCATCATGTTATTAATTTGTTATGTATTATTAAGTTTAAAAGACGATATTATCAGTATAATACACATAAATAAAATACATGTATATATTTTATAGTTATAGTAATTGATTGTCAAAATGACAAATAATTTACTTTTGGTTCAAAGTGTTTCATATAATAATTATAACATTTGTTAAGAATAAAAACTTTTTAAACTCCGATGTATTGTCTAATTACGTGTTAACTCGTTTTGATAGATATTTTGAACATATAACCATAACGTTTCTATTTTATATGATGATGTCTCAACAATGAACAATCATTCAAATATTTTTGTGGAAAAAGATGCTTAAAAAAAAAAAAAATAAATAAATAAATAAAATTAATTTGTTTTAATAAAAATATACAATCTATACAAGGTAGGTACAGTAATCATAAATCAATATATTATAGAAATCAGTAAGTAATAACAAGACTGGTATTGTGATGTGAAGTAGTGAGAAATAAAACATTGAATAGGAATTTCACATTAGAAACTCTTGATCATGAGTAAGGAAAAATAATATTATACACCTTAAGTATAGTAATTATTGAGAAAATCTATGGTCCATTAGCATTTCAGTTGTCTAGCCGGATTATCCGGAACAGTATTAGAATGGAGTACAGCGATAAGGTTTTTTATGTTATATATTGGAGTGTAGGCGTATGTAAAATGTAGTAGATATTTGCTCTATGGTGGGTATTTGAAGGTCATTATGTCGTGCAATATTTGTGCTGTACCAAGGAGCTTTAGCAATCATGCGGAGGAAGATGGCTTGGAATGCTTGAATGGTTCTGTAAGATACTTTTACAGCATAAATAATCTTGTTTCAATAGAACCGTATACTGTATACAATAGTCTTTAAAAAAGTAAATTCAAAGAAAAAGTGTGTATACAATATTATATATAGTAAAAAATCACTTTTTTACTTACAGATTTTATTATTTAAGGTGATGTTATTGCATAAATTATCAGATTACTAAAACACAAGCGAACATAAAAAGAGGAGTTTCATATACATTTTTCGAGTATTTTTACACAGTAAATGCTTGTTAATCAACATGCATAGGAAAAAACAATAAAAATAACAAAAAATGTTCATGCTTGTTAATAATTTATAAACAGTAAAAATATTTTGAAAATTAAAAACAATAATACAAATATTTGGTGAAAATTTGAAATATCAATACTGATTCTGTTTATGTTACACGAAAAAAAAAAAAACAAAAAAGATTAAAAGATTATTTGAAAATTGGATTTAGGGAATAATTTTCGTTCTTCGTCTATTTATATGATATCTCATCATTTTTTTTCTCGATTATATATTATAATATTATTAAAAAATAATTTTTTTTTAACTTTTTTAACTTTTAATCCTTAAAGTATCATCTGGATCCAATTTTTTACTAGAAACTAACATAATTTTTGAAAATCAAATCATTATTACTGACTTGAAAGTGTTTACAGACATAAAAGAGACACACACACACCTAATTGTAAAATCAATACAATAATTGCATCGTTCAGAATCAAAATGAAAGAAAACTCACCAAATAATAAATAGAAAATAGACGTTCATTGAAAAATGTAATTAATTTATTGTCGAGAAAGCCAAAATGGGTTAGAAAAGAGAAAACCCATAACACCGAGACAATTTCTAATATAAATAAATTGCGAGGTTGACGAGAATATTGTTTTGTGACATCCGCTACTTCCTATTTTTATTAATAATATATATATATATTATATAACAGTTGGTTTTTATATAGAAGACGTGTTAGGCTTTGATGTCGGTTACCAGCCAACAAAATAGAAACCGAAATATAATAAACTTATTGCATCGTACTGGCTAGACACTTAAAATAGGAGAATAATAAATAATAATATATACCATAATATAAATATTAATAGTGATACCTTTGGTACGTGATGTCCCCCGAATAACGTTAATATAAGCGCATAATTTGATGTGTAGCTGGTAGCTACTCTAAAATATATAAAGTAAATTATATAAAATATGATTTTTTCCTCAGATGATTTTCCGTTAACACAGAAAAAAGGAAAATCTTCGAAAATATGAATTAGATAAACCTATTGTTGTTTGTTAAAACTGCTAGCGGTCGGTCGGTAATATATATTTTATATCACTAATCTATAGTAACTCATAATATTTATGTGGTTTTTATAGTAGCTGGTACTTGAAACACATAACTGATAGTACCGTGAAATTATATTTCGTATAGTAAAATATAAATAAATGGCTGTTGTAAATGAATGAGCATGAATTACATATATTGATAATTGTATTTTTTTTTATTTTACTTTTAAAATAAATGCTTTCAAACATAAAAAAAACTATACATATCATTATAAAACAAATATATTCCATTAATGTCCCAATACAAAATCTAAAAGATTAATTTAATTTATTTTTAGGTTTGAATAAATTACTTTAATACTGATGAAATGATTTTAGTTTAAAATTGTCAGTGTTTTAAGTGTTTTTAAAAAGTTGATTTTAATTGCGAAATTGAAAAAAAAATGAATTATAAAAATAGTTTAGATTTTTTTTAATTGTTTTATCGTATAATAAAATAAACATGCTTAAAACCACAAGATGTGTTATAATATTATTATGGTTAAAAAAATGTATAAATATTATAATACGGCGGTTTAGAATAGGCAATTTAGCTACATAGTTGTTTATAGTGTCTATATTATTATATTATTTTCAAGATATTCTGATTCATTACATTCATAATATTTTATTTAGTCATGGTAAAACACTATAAACACTATAAACTATAAATTATATTATTTACTCATATATTATTATATACGTATATTATTTTAATTATTGAAAGACGAATCGTTATTTAATTAAAATTTTAAATTAATATTTAAGTCGATGTACTGAATAACGTTGGTCGTTATGTTTGATTTATTATTATGTTTATTAAATTTAAATTGTAGGTATTTGTATACTTATTTATTTAGTATGAATTGGAATCACCTCTTTTGGTCGCCTTGTTTGGTAACGTCATCTCTCCTACGATTTACCCATTTGATTACGGTAATACGCTTTTCAACTATATCTTATAAAGGACGATTGACTGCTGAACCGACGTCAGTACACCCGAATCACACAAATTACCTGATAACACTGAAAACACTAATATTTATGTATCGGAATTAGTTGTAAAAAAAATATATAATCAACATTAAAAAGTTCCGTATTAATGTAGATAGAATGCAAATTAATGTTAAGTATTACATGATTTTTAATTCGTACATAAATTCGAAATCAATAATTCACATTTTTTTCGATGCTTATAGGCTCATTGAATAAAAATTAGATTATTAAGAAACTAAATGATTGTAAAAATAAAAAATAAAACTAATGAATTTTCATACTCTAAGAAAAAATAATATTTCGATATTCATACTATTTTCATATCATCGTATTGATGTATTCGAGTTGTTCATTGTTATTTGCCAAAAGCTAACAGTAAGATCAAAAATAAACACATAAACAATATTCTTAGAAGGCAACTATATTATACAATTATATGAACATATATTTGTAAATAAATTTGTATTTATATAAATGTATCCTATGTATAAAATTATGGTTTGTTTATTTAATCAGGAATTCTGCAGTGGTGTACTATGTGTTTACAATTTTACTTTTATTATTCAAAACTATTTAAGTGGAAAATACAAAAAACCACACACTAAAATTATAGTGTTATATTGCAAAAATATTTATGACGAAATTTTTGAATAGACCATGTAAACTATTTCTGATTGAGGAATTTCAAATCACGATTACCATGGATTTCTTACACGGAGATTATGATGATATATAATCGGAAATTTACGTATTTACACTAATTTATTGCACTAATATGCAGCCCAAAATTTTAAGAGTTATCTTCTGATTAAATTTTATCACCTTATGCCGCTTGAATTCAAAGTAAGTTTTACTTTTACATATTATTATACTTATATAACTTTATTAAAATACTATATAATGGTTTAGACGAGCAGCAAAAACAAGTTCAGGTAAACAATCACGTATAATATATTATTGTTGTGGCTGTTCTAATGTTTCCGACTTGAGTTTTTCTACTTATCCGTTATGATAAAACCACGATTTATACGTATGAGATACCTATCTAGTGCAGTTTGTGAGGGGCGGGCTAAGCACTTCCAAAAATCTGCTAAACCCGCACGAAATACCAGGAAAAAAGTATTGTAGCTCGTTTTCCCAAAGTCGTAAAATAATAATTTCACTTATATAAATATGCATTTAGTGCTTACCCCAAAAGTACTATGTATATACAATATATATTTTAAACTTAGTATCTCAGTGGTGGATTTAACAGTCGTTCAGTAGTTCGTTTGAATTGGGGCCTTTGGTAAATTATTTATCATTATAATAAATAGATTTGATAACGATGTACTGATCACTTGTTTTGTAATAATAATAAAAACAAATCTTCATACATAGCTAGTCTTCTTCTGATAAACTCAATGAATACTAATAAAAATCAATTTAGTTTCATCAGTCGCCATTGGTTATACTTATTAAAGTCTACGAATAGATAATTAAATGTAACTTTAATGCTTTACAAAGACGAGAAAGCTAACACAAACTTAACTTTAGTTAGTCAACTTTAAAAAAGTTAAGTTATAATTTGATGGTGTACATATAAGATTTATTATTATTTAACTCTAAATATTTGAAGTAAATATATATAAAAATTATATTTTTTTTAAAAAATTTTATTACCACGTGTCCTACAGTAATTTTACTAATTATACATAAATTAATTTAAATTGTTTTTAAATAGTAACTTATTGGGAAGTTGAAAAAATTAGAAAAATGTTCGTATGATAATACGATTAAGCAGTGAAATTTTAAATACAAATCAATTGAAAATTAACTTGACGCAATATGTAAATACAAAAATGATGTAATGTTTCAAAATAATTTCAAATGAATAGCATACCTACATATAATATTGTTAAAAATAAATTACAAGTATAAACAATAACAGCCAATCTTCAAAAACAATAAATATTTTTCATTGGTTATTTAAACTGAAATTTATACGCTATATAATGTAATATTATAATAAATATGTATATTAAAACCTCTATATTAATATCTGAAACTTTTAGTCACTGAAATTTTTATCGCTATTCGAGAAAAAATAAAATCTCGATTCCCGTAATCTATATACGTTTGTTTTTTTTTTTGTCCAGACCCCTTTTTGCACCTGGTGTTTAATGTGTAATAATTACTTATACGTACTACTGTTTCACAGCGTAGGACGGAAATAATAGCGTTGCAAGTTTGAAAATCATTAACTCGGGATCGCGGGTCGTACCTGCGTAGCGTATTTTATTATAATATATGGCGACGATTACGTATTGCAGCAGACAACCGACTAAAAAAAAAAAAGAAAAAAAGATAACCGACTACTTGTCGCAACACCGATGATGACGTGTATAATGCGACAATTAATCAGATTAATATGTGCATCGCACGTCCGCGCGAAGACGATGAATCACACGACCTATAGTCACCGTCACGGAATACGCTTATTGATGGTTCACAAAAGTTTCCAGACCTTCGAGCCGTATGAAATAAATTATATTATGTCCGTATACGCACGGTGTATCGTAACATTATGTATTACATTCTCGTTGACTTTAATAACACCATATACGAAAGCTAGTTCAGCAATTAACGGCTCGGTGCGAGACATCTACGTGGGCTGACTGAGTGTATTATAATATACCCATAACTGTGGGTACACGGTAGGTACCCGTGGGTGTACACCCTGCAGGGACTGAAACCTTTATCATATTTTCAGTGCCGGCTATTAAAAATCATTACGGTTCCAGTTCGGTCCTTTGCAACGTTATTCTCTTAATAACATTGTTGTGTGGTGAATCCCTGATAGTATTGCGACTTGACTGTACCGGTTTCCAATTATAGGCGTCTCTCCTCTATGTTTCGTGGCCATAAAAATATGGGCTGAGTTTTAATTAATATTTATTCTCTTTTTCGTACCACAATTATAGTCCTTATAGTAAAGTTTTCCCGTTCCATAATAAGTTATTTTCATTTTTCGGCTAGGTCCTTCTATAAATTATTATTGTATCTGTGGCGTTTTACCTCGCGGGTTACAGAGTACGATTAGTCCTTCCCTGATTGGCTACAACCGAGTAGACGAAGTGATTCATTTGATTTGTTGTGTTCATATTTTCAATTGGATTCGTAGTTTTAAAAAACAAGCATTTCAGAAAAGTGGTTTTTAAATTGAAACACGAAACTTTTGCAGACAAATCTAATATAATCTAATCTTATATGAGGACATTCGATCTCAGTTCCATGCTCTGTTTTCCGCCTCTAAAACATACTTATATATTGTAATAATTGTAAAGATTATTCTAGTACCCACCTAATCAGATAAAACATTTGAATTTAACTTGCAAATTACTGTTACTTATACGATTCATACAAGTTTTTGAATTCTGACTTTTGAACCTTTTAAATTACGATTTTAAGATGTAACAATATCGAATTAAAAATATTTATTTGAGAATGTAAATTAGACGTTTTAGAGTAAACTTCGTAAAAAAAAAAATTGTATTTAATATTTGTTAATTATGCGATTGCACCGTGTACACACAAGTGATCACTTTAACTAAATAAATTAATGATAATTTGCTATACACAACCGACACGCCTTTATGTTATGTACACACAATCGTCACACATATTATACGAATTTCCTAACTATTGCTTATAATCAACTAATTAAGGTCGTACGACGGTATAGAATATTGTTTAGAGGTAATCTTTATTTTAGTTTTTATATATATTTTTTTTACTATAAATAAGGTAATATTTTTTTATGGTTTCTAAATACAATTTTTACTTACCAATTATAAAAATAGATAGGATAAACATTATGTATTGTTGCAGTTGATTACTACAGTTTTCCTTCTGGTTGTTTGTAGTTATTGTAAAATTTTCTACAAATAATAATGTCCAATAGGAATAATATTAAATTATAATGGATAACAATAAGTTTGAATAGCATTTCCTACCAGTCATCGTGCTTGGTATATGTTTTAATTACTTTTGTTTCACAGCGATCGATAATAAAAATTATTTTACTGCAAAACCGTAGATAATAATACGATTACGAGTATTTTAAACCGTATGAAAACATTTTAAACAGTTTTATCTAAATCAAAAAACGTTAACCGATGAAACCTTCGTGCTAGATTAAACGTGTATCATTTTGTGTAGACATACCGTGTGGCCTGTACAACAGTACACTGTAATACGCGCATTATAATATATCATGTATAATAAGTAAACTTCGCGGTCGAAGAATACTCGACATTTTTTTTCTTTCTTGACAGTTCGGCTAACACAGAGAGATTATATAATATTATGTGTAAGTCGTCATAGATATATACTCATACACACAAGCGTGCGTAGGTATATAATATATATATGTATATAAGTGCAGCATATACTTCGAAAGAGATTGAACTTAAAGTTTTAAAAATGGCACAATTTCATTTTTTTCCTTTATTTTTTTTGTGTTCAGACTGCAAACACACACACCTCAGTTACCAGCGACACTCGATATTTAAAACACGGTATACGATATACATAATATGTGATTTACATGTACAAATATAATATAAGAATAGGTCTATTAGTGGTGAAGACTCATTGCTGAAGTATTCGCCGTTCGATGAAAATAATAAACACCACTCGTGGATTAGATGCAAAAAGTGTCGTCGATTTCCGATTACACATGCATTCATTCGTCGTTTCTTTATGTTTTATGTATAATACCGTATCAGAAAACGAGTAGTGAAAAATTGACGAAAATCCGCGCTAGATTAAAACTCGTGTATTATAGTTTATAACAAATTGCGATTAACACGTGCACAATATCTTTCGTTTTAATTCTGAACAATGTGAACCGAGTAACCAACCAACGACGATGAAAAATATAATTTAGGCATAACATCGTACATAACAAGGGTGGCTAATATTTTTATGCGACTCTCGTAATCGTGACAGATGAGGCTCGTGTCTTTTTATTTATAAAATAGAAATTTACTTATTACTATAATGAAGTTTATTTTTATTTTCTAATTGTTTATAAAAAATTATCAAATTGTATACTATTTATTTATAAACGTTTTGGTTCTTGATAGCATTGTATTTATGTACGTAACTCGCATACATATTCATGTCGACCACCCTTGGTACACAATATACCGACAAGACAGAATCACCTTGAAAATTATCTATGAAGTCTGAAACCCAACAAGAATATAACACTGTCAAACGAGTAAATCATGTTATATTTTTACCTCATAGTGTGTATATTTTCAAAGCAAAAATTAAGTCGACAATGGTTAATAATTTGGTTGTTAGCACTCGACCACTATCTGATTATTTTTATTTATTATACAATGAACCACTTAAATGACATCGATTATTTTATACTTAGCTTTTAAGGGGAAATAGTTTACATTAAACAATGAACAAATTTAAAGATATTCATTTTTATCAACTAAAAAATTATGATTTTATTGAAGAACAATTTTTTTTTTATGTAAATATATTTGGTTTTCTGGTGTAACCTAGAGCATATTTTATTGTTTAATTTTAAATAGCACATAAAGGCGCGTAGGTATTATAATCGTCCAACAGTCGTTCGGTTGAGATTTAGTTAAGTTCGAGATTAATAACAATTACCTCATATTATGTTTCATCTTCAAAAGCAAAGAAAGAAGGTTGTTACAATTAAACATATTGCGTTTTATTTTGATCAATTCTTTGGAAAAACAAGAAGTTTCATAATATTATATGAATATAATTATATTTTTCGTAGCTCCCTAATATGTTGATTCTATTGCAGATTTAGAATCACAGAATCACATGGATCATTAATAGTGAACTTATTTTTGTAAATATTTTCTTAATACGAAAAATTTAAATTTGATCTTCTCAGTTTATCAGATGTCAGAAGTTTTACATAATTATTTTGATATATATTTCTTATTATTGCGGTCAATTTATTTTGTTTTATTATTATTATTATTATTATTGTAGTTAAATTGGTATTTGTATAGCCTTTAAATTTTAATTTTGGATTATCTTTTTTTTCTTTTATTTGTATGGTAAAACATTATAGATCTATGTATTGTTATAAAAGTATTTACAAAACTCACTTGCTCAAATTTAAAGGAACTTTCCAGTCTGAAAATATTTGAATAGTTGTTTAAATTATTCACCTCCTTTGGAATAATTTTAAACTTATTATACTGGAGATATAATAATTATTTAATTTATAAGTTTTTTTCCGTTAATACTACTCTTCCTGGTTTTTTGAAAAAAAAAAAAAAAAAACTATAACGTTTTTTCCTTAAATTTAATTTTAATTGAAAATTAAATAGTATAATAGTAGGTATCTCAAAACTAGTTAATCAGACATATCATATATTTATTGTAATATTTTTTAAGATGACTTTTTTTGTACTTATCTAAATTTTATACTGATTGAAGAATAATTTTTTTTCAATTCACCGGTTTCATTGAATATCTCAAATGCATTTTCATTTACTTTCAATTTACTCAGAAACACAATAATTATGGCTAGTTTTTCTAGCTTTATATATGCTACCTTTTAAGATTATAATGTATTATTTAATCATAATGTAAATCTTTCATTTTTTTTTTTTAAAGAAAATATGGTTTATTAAAAATGTTATCATTTGATTCCACATTCTAGATACCTAACAAATTGATTTATTTGATTTATTCAATGATATTGTTAGTATATATTGTTATAGTACATAAACATATAATGGATATTTTTATGGTATATAATAGATATTGTCAAATTTTCGGTGGTAATTTTGAAGTAGTTCATGTTTTACCCTTGTGCCCTATTGACTATTGAGTAGCATTTTAAACGATGTTATATAAACTGATAGGTTTAACGGGGCTGAAATCAATAACCACAGGTTTTGATATTTTTAGTTTATGTTTACCGTTTGGGCTCACTTTACGGGGTAAACAATAAAGAAGTAGGCATGTTTTATATTTTTTGGTATGAAATATTTGATATCAATGACTTAAGTTTGTGGCATTGTAAATTATAATAATTGCGTTTTATACTAATACTGGAAATATCAGTAGTTTAAGTATCAGAAATTTAATTTACTCATAGATATTAAACTTAAAATCGTTAATTGTTCGCAGGTTATGTTTTAATGTATAGCCACTATTTTATATCACTTGAAGTTTACCGGAGGAGAGAAGATTAAATATTGCTCGTTCATATTTAACGTCATATTTTTTTTTATGTACTATCAATTTTCAAATCGCTTGGCGAGGTTAGTAATTATCGCTATAGTTAAGTTTCTAGCGATAGCTATTGCAAACAATGATAATGTTATTATAGGTATTGTTTTAAACTGTGGCACTATTTTACAATATTATACTTTAATTCTCATTTTTATAGAGTTATATAATATAATATGTAATACGTCATGTTATCGGCATGAAAATATTGACATAAAAAAAAATTAAACCGAAAACATTCTCCGTGATTACTTACCTATTATAGATACTGTTGAATAGGAATGTGGTACGCTGATTTCAGTTGTTAGTCGGGCGGGTGGTAGCAATAATAATGAACGCGTAAGATGTCTGACAAGAAGACGTAAAAGAATGTTATTTAAAAAAAAAAAAAAATACACAACCACCTGGGTGGATGAAAAGGCGAGATGAAGGTTCCTTTGTATCGCGGAAAAATACAAAACGGGAAATAATTACGAGACGAACCGCCGCGGGACGTTATCGCTGAAAACCAGATTTACGCGAAGACGAAGACGCGACGAAGGGCGTTCTTCTTGCGCGTACCATTAAGTATATTATTATCCTATCTTTAACGAATAAGCTCTAGTCTTTTGCACAACACTTGCGATGCAACCAAAGTCTACATACGGCGTAGGAAGTATCTTTACATAACGTACGCGAACAATCAAATCAAATTTAAACTCTGGAGAACGTGATTATAGACCGTAATAACAATAAAGACGACGATGATATGGCAGGATGAACGTTTTTACGTTTGGTGGTGGGTTATTCACGTAGACTGTAGGCTGCAACTATGATGTGTTATTTTAAAATTGTCTGTTTAAAATACGGAAATCGTTTGAACGCAAAATAATATGACATAATAACCACTCGATTGTGCTCAATATATTCCAAAATTAATCACTCGTTTGAGCTATAAAATACTTATTACTATAATATAACGAGATTAGAATTCGATAAACCGTTTTCTTTTTATCATTGTTTGTATTAATTGTATTAACTATCGATAACATTGCATCGTTCTATTGAAACTGCATTGTTGCATTACAATTTTTCAAAAAGTTTCAAAATTTCGTCTGACAGAGAACACAACAATTATGGTCATATGGATAACGAAATAGCAAATATTTTTTAAACGAATCGGGGTAAAATGTGTATTTCAATCAATAAATAATATTTTTTTAATTTTCGAAATAAACACGAAATATGACATTTAGCCTATAGAAATCAAAATATATGCGTTTAATTTGTGTGCAAACTAGTACCTAACTGTGCAATAAATAATAATCTATATATAAACGAGTGATAACAATTTGCAGTGTTAGAACTGCTCAGATAGTTTATTGACATGGAATTAGTAAAAATACTAAGAGAGGGCTACAAATTCAAGTCAAATTTGAATAATAAAATAATTGTTATGGTGCAAAATCGTTTGATGTTCGCACAAATTTTAAAAATATACTTAATATTCCACAATATAATATATTAATACAATAATACCTTTTTTTATTACACAACGTTCAGTATTTTCAAGTAAATTTAAAACATCGTCATTACTTATACAATATATTTTGATAAACTCCTTTCGAAATTATGAATTATTTGAATATTTGAAAAACTTTTTCTTGCTACATGATAAGACCTAGTCACGTACTAACTCTTCTCATCGGTAAAAAAGGCGTTGCCAAGTCGTATTATATTTACAATTTACAGGTTATATATTCGGTTACACCAAAGAGGTGAATAATGTACAGTGCAGTGGAAATGTTCATTATTTATTCATACAACATGAAATTAACTGTTGTGAATCGGTCTATGTATATTTAATGATCAGGATACGGGAACTGCACGAGCGTTGTTCTTTTTTGAGCTATTAACATCGATAGTAAATAGATTTAACGAAATTGGGCACAGGGGCACCAAATTTGGTTACTGGCAGGTATATTATTAGATGTTGTTGGAAACTCGCGTATCGTCGCCTACGCATCGATTTAATATTCCGAATTTGTCGCCGGAACAACACACCCAACCGCCCGTGCTCGGTCCCGGACATCCTCGGCGAAATGTATATTATATCTCCGCGTTCCTTCTTCGCTTATCGTCCGCTTGCGTATGGCACACACGTATTTATGTATATATGGTAATGATATGAGTGTATTTTCACCGCGACGAAAAGTTTGACCGCGTTTTATGAGACGAGGGTTTGCCCTGTGTAGGTGTCAATATATACATTACGTTACCCCGCACGCGCACAATATTATGTTCACCGTGAGATAAAACCTGCAGCCGTTTAAACCCCATAGCGAAGCAGAGCTGCAAGCGCCGACGTTTGCCCTATAAACCGCCTTTGTTTTGTCAGCCTGCAAAGTTATGCGTAAC
This sequence comes from Aphis craccivora, assembly GCA_009835225.1. Classification (NCBI taxonomy): domain Eukaryota; kingdom Metazoa; phylum Arthropoda; class Insecta; order Hemiptera; family Aphididae; genus Aphis; species Aphis craccivora. The sequence goes on from VUJU01000487.1 coordinate 72,981, forward strand.
CAGCGAAAAACAAAAACAATGGAAAATTCATTTAAATTGTATAGTAGAGGGAGATGGTTCGCGGTGCTACAATTGCGTGAATATAATGATCAATTGGCATAAAAATAAGGGTACTTGTTCAAAACCTCGTTGGTGGTACAAAGCTTCTTCCAGCTTTCCACTATACTGCAGTGATTACACTAAGGGTTGGCTGTATTACACTTAACCGCACTAGTACACGAGTTACTTGTTGATACTTGATAATACGGACTTGTTAGTAACAGAGAGTAGACGATAATAATAGATAACGCAATTTAGATACACTCGACGTCCTTAGTTCTTATTAATTTTTTTTTTTTTTTTTTTAATATTAAAATTTCTACTTCATCTGCCGTATGCGTATTATATAACATATTGTTATGTATACTATTATCGCACTCAATGCATTTTTTCTATAAAATTAAACTATCTTATTGAAGCATGAATTTACTTGATACAATTTTAAAATGAATATAATATTATCTCTACATGTTTCATGTAACGCACCTAGTTATTGGAGACTAAGCCACTAGGTCATTTGGGTAATAATCTTAAAATATTTCAAGTGTGTAAAATGTTAAAATATTTTGGCAAGTATACAACGATTTTATGAACTTATTTCGATAAAATGTTTAATAAAAATTGGAACCTAAAAAATAAATGAAATGGAATCACTGGTAAATGAGATAATTAAAAATTAAAAATAATAACGTTCAAATATAATTGTTAAATTTAATTTGTAGTTGATGAAACTTTTGATGATAAAGATTTATATTTAGGTAGCTAGAATAGTGATGGGTGTCATAATCCAAAGGTATATTAGAAAACCTTAAAAAACCGAAAGGTGATAATTGAAAAGCTTGCAAAAGACGGGTTGCATTGTGTTAAAAAATTATTTAATATTATTAAAAATAGACCGGGTGTGAATGAATTAACTTTTTTATCAAGTAATTTATCATTTTTAGTTAAGATAATTAGAAATACAACAACGCCATACATTTCAGGCGTTAATAATTCGGAACTTAAAAGTGTAACATTAAAAACAAAATTAAATAATACTTTCTCCAAAAACAATGGCCTAACAGTAGTTAATAGTTATTAAAGCATAAGTATAAGTAAGAGGTTCCACTGGATGAAATCTATTAAGACCTAATGACTTTAAGCTCTTTTAAATATGCTCCTGCAAATTCAGCAGATATTTATATAAAATATATAATTTTTATTTATAAAAAAAATACTAAGATAATAATGTTTTACTGAAGAAAATATTAGATACCCTATTTTAATAATATTAATTTTAACAATAAAAAATAAAAATACATTTTGAGTTATATGTTTTATTTAATTTTTAAATAGATATTTTTTTTTTATTATTGTAAATGTATTATGAAATGTTTATATATCTTTAATTAGACGTTTTTACTGGATTAATATATAATATGCATAATAACATGTAATCATGGCATATATTTTAATATCTTTAAATTAATGAATATGTTATGTTCTTCATTATAGTTGTAATTGTGTTTTATAATATTGTTAAACGGTTAATATTAATAGTTAATACAGTTGTAAATGTAAAGGTATTAAAATGACAACGAAAAACTTGGCTATTCTATAGTATACTTCAAAAAATCCAATATTTCAAATTAAAATACTAATCGTTCCTCATTATTCATCAGAATACTTATATCTCCGCCCGCTTAGTATCGTGTTAAATGTACATTTGTTCATTAATTTTACATTACCGATTTAAGATTTACAGCGAACCATTAGAATGTTGGAGCACGTTTTAAAGATTCCGAATCTAGAACGAGTTGCGTCACAATAAACTATCTTTTGTGCGTATGTGTATGAATAAAAATTGGAAATGTGATGTTTAACGTAATAAAAACTACCTACTGTATATTATGAAATCGACGGCCAATCACTGCAGTCGTAGTTTTATGGAAAAATTATTATTTCCTAGTCGTTGCGACTAACTTATCCACAATACACGAACGTGTTTATACTGCGCAAATAATATATACCTAACAATAATTATTAAGATATTACGCGCCTCCTATTATTGTCGGCTGTCCGTTTCTTCCTATTGTCATTGAAACTAAAACTCGTTACGGTAATTCCAAGCGAGCATCTATAAAGCGCTCGGAATCGAATCAGTCGTTGCACCCGCCGCCGTTATTACGCGCTGGGAATAGCAGGGAACGCCGTTTGTCCTGCAGGACGGGGAGAAATCTTTTGAAACTCGTCCGCGAAACAGCGTTGCGAGATAGTCGACGAAGGATGGGGAAAAAAAATCTATCGCGCGTTAAGAGAAGAATACATCAAATCCCATGGCGATCATCAATATCGCATTTGAAACCCTACAGCAGCGTATTTTAATATACATATATAGTACCTTATACTGTAATCGAATACCGTAGTTGTGAGTATACTATATACATATCTATATATATTATAATATTGTATTAGGAAGTCTGTATACGATTATATACATTAGGTATATGTATACAATAATATGCAGTGTAGAGAATAATTAGTTGAGCACGTGAGTATAATATAACGTGTAATTATCAAACGTGCAAACGTAGGTGTGTATAGAGAGGCATAATTATTATACAAAATGATTAACCGTGTATGCGCGACCGATTTTTTTCTTTTAATAATATTAATTTATTCATATTTTTAGTTTTGGCGTATTTTAAAATACCTACACTTATAACAGCATTTTTAAGTTACTTAGTTTTTTGTACGATTTACGTAAAATAGTGTCGTGTAATTTTTTTTCAAACTAGAATCAGATTTTTTTTTACTTAACATTTTTAATTCGTTAATCAGATGATTTACGAAATGTCGATTTAAACTAAATCAAATTTTGAATGATTTTTTTTTTCTGTAATTTAAATTTTTGTAATGATTTAGCTATATTATATTAATTTATGTTTATCTATCCAATAAACATCTATTTTATATTTTAAATGAAATCATTATCACACATTTTTATTCTTAATTCCTACATAATATTATTATATTTAAATAACTCAAAAAATACTCATTCAAATTTCGATTTAGGTAACGTTGCGTAAAATGCTTAATACCCCCATAAGGCCTAAGGCGTGTCGTTGGTAAATATTTATTATTCATATTTTGGTGTTTTTTGATACTATGAAAAAAGATTAATTACGTATAGGTACGCTTGAGTCAAAAATCTAATTTATATTCTTCTCGAGAAATTATGAAAATTTAGTGCAAATTTAGAAAGTAAAACGTTATTGGATTAATTTAATTCCACAGCAACAGTGTAAAACTTAAGGGGATAGTACTTTTACTAATTATTAGGTTATTTTAGAGTTAAGATAAAATTTATTTTTAGGATGGTGAGGTTTTTGAAACTCGAGAGAGATTCGCAAGCCTTAATCTAATCTGGTAAAATAAATTTCCTTGTTAGATTTTCCTATTTAAATTATGACACCAATTCGGTTTGAGAAAAATATTATAGACTCGTCTTTAAAATTATTTTCTATAACTGAAAATTCACTTTTATATTTCTTAATAAAATGCTGCGTTAGTATGCCAGTATCTGAAAATTTGAAATTATACCAATACAGGATTTTTTTTTTTTTAGAAAGACGTGACTAATATAATTTAAGCACTTAAATAATATATTTTTCAAAATTATAACATAATTTTTTATGTATTTACAAATTGAGGGAGGGTGCTCTTTTAGCTCTCTCACATAGATCTACACTTGTGCATTACTATACGGTTAAAAGCAGTGTTCCCGATTTCGATTTCAAATGGTAATGCATAAACATAAAATTTGAGATAGGAGCTACTATAGTATACACTGTACAGGGATCTTTTTACACTAAAATATATGACAAATTATATTATGTACTTTATACCTATATCCAAATATCTATAACTGGCCTATATGCGTGTACTACGGACTACTATCGCCCGCTCGACGCCACCCACTTAAATTAATTATTACATCCACAATAATTATACGTAGGTTAGGTATATTTCTTATTTTTATAAGCTTATGTAAGACATAATATACCTATTGTTTGTGTCAATTATAATGTTTAATCAATTGAATACTTAAAAATAAACAATGATAATAATAACTTTATTTGTTCAAAACTGATGATGTTTAAACAGTGAATACTTAAATATTTATCAGCAATTACAGTTTGGAAGAACAGAACACTATTATGTATCAACATTTTACGTTGAATATTCCGTCTTATACACAATCCAATTAAACTTTGAATACTTATAAATTGTAAATGATTGGTTCAATATTTTATTAACGATTTCAAAATAAAATATTTTAGTTCAAAATACATCAAACTGCTGCCAAATTTAAACTAAAATGAAAAACAGGTATGGAATGAATCATCCAGATTTAAAAATAAACTATTACATTATAGTTATTATAGGTAATAGTGTGAATTCCTATAATAGCTTATATTGTGTGAAGAAATTCATTAAAACATTCTAATGAAGTTAAAAACATATATGTTGATATTATAATACTTTTATACTATTAATAAAACATCATGTGCGTGAGTGTACGTCATATTGACATGAAAAATATGACCTGAATAGCGAGATGCATTTTTCAGTCAACTCCAACTCCGAATTGTGGATTTAAATCAAGGGCTTTTATTTGTGTTATCTTAATGTTGAAATGTACTTGAGTGTATCAAACCTAAATTTTTATCAAAACGATTGCTTTTTCACTTTCAAACTTGGACTTTAAAAAACAGCAAAATAATAATTTGTACTCCAACTCTATCAAATCAAATTTATTCCTTTCGAAAGAGAAAGAGAGAGTGAGTGAATTCAAGAGTTCCCGTAAAGCAATTTTTTAAAAAGAGATGACAAAATGAAAAATGCACGATCTAGAGCCCTAGACTCTACAGGTATTAGTTTGGTTTTCCTTAAAACTGAATGATATAAAATATTAATTTTATAAAATCTGTTAAGGGTTAAAATTCAATACATTATAATAAATAAGACTAAGTTTAAAATACTATATATTTAAGGTAGACAATTATTTTTAATTTTTCTATGGCAGGCCTCAATAACCAAAAATTTGAAAAGCATATTTTAATAGTGTTCTTTAATAGATGATAGGATGTAAAATATGTTCTCTTTGCTTCGCACCCTCCTTCACCTACTCGATTGTATCATCTCTTTTTCTTTACAAAGCTATTCTTTTTTTATTGTAATACACGCTCACCACTTTATTTGTGTGTATAAGTGTCATTTCTTCTATCTTTCATGCTCACCGCTTGTCTTATGTATATCGACGTATCTGAGGGTGTTTGAAAAAGCAGAGCGTTGTTCGAGTTGGATTCAATTTCTTATTAATTTTAAATATATTTGACATAAACATTTTTAAAACATGACCACTAAATGTCCCGCACCTCACAAATAATATATAAAAAGGGTAATATTGGTAATTATTATTATTATTATAAAATAAAATTTTGTTTTTCTTCCAAACATTGAGTGTTGTTATTGTGAATCGCTGTTGAAAGTCTGTGTGACCTCTTGTATTATATTTATCATAAATATTGACATTTGTTTTGTGTAAGACAACAAGCAAGTTCTTTACTAGTCATTTATACATAATTTAAAATATCAATGCTTTTCAAAAGAGTTATATCATAAAAGTTACATTTTTGAAATATTGCTTTTGATGTTTCACATATGTCAAATTTCCTGTGATGGTTTATTATTATTTTAGGATATTTTGTCATTTATTTTTTAAGGTAAAACTAAAGTTGATAATATAAAGTATATCTATTTTTATTTTAGATTTTATTTATTTTTATTATACAAAATACTTCTTGACGTATGCGTAGGCATTTCAAAGTTATGTAGGTATAATAAACATTTTCTGTTGGTTTTTTTCTATATTAATTTTTAATCATGTTATAAATATTATGAGTACTTATGTCTTTAATGTAAAATATTTCAATTTGAAAATTATCTGAAACTTTTAACCGGTTTTGCAAACACATAATGTTCTGATCTTTAAGTTTGATAATATATTATTTATTCTAAAATGTTAAAGTTAACAATACAAAATCAGTTCAATCGATATCCTATTCACCATGTTGCATGTTTAATAGATGGAGACGAAAAATATGGTTAATTATTATCATTTTTAACAAATTAATATTTAAAAGGAGTACAATTTAGGTAAATTTTAATATTTAGTAAAAACATTTATTTTTATTTAAATCGCTGGACACGTGCAGTGAAATATTAAAATTTAAAATTATTTATACATTTTTGGATATTCAAATTGTATGCAATAACAGTGACACTGAATTGTTTATTTTATAAAAGAACGATACAACACACAAAATCATTCATTGTTATATTTTTTAAGTTTATTACTTACGAAAATCTAAAATAATTTTACCATTTTTTAAATATCTATAGGTATATATATTCTATTATAACAAAATATATTTAAACAGAGAGTTCAGAAAACAGTTGTCTAAGAACATCAAGGATGTAGTCAAATTGGAAATTAGATTCTATCTAGGTATATTATAAATATAAATTATTTACACTAAGTAAAAAGCTATGTCAAATAATAGGAAAAAACATCTAGTATTAGCTTAGACAAAAACTATATTTTTTCGAGTGGCGAGCTTCTTATAAGAAATTCTGGTACATTATTATTATAGCTGTTGTTTAATGTACAAATTAAAATTAACGATTTTGCTATGGGCGTAATATTCTTTTGTGTTTTTTCGAAAATATTCAATTTAAGTTACTTTGTTAATGTATTATAATATATTATTGTCTGATGCTAATGATTTAATTCACCTACACCATTGTTTATATTTGAACAGACGCTGTAGCGTTGAATTTATGAAATGGAATAATATTTAGAATATTTATTATATACTGTTATTATTATTATTTTTTTTTTTTGGAAAATTTAAACTGAAAATTGAATGGATATTCAAAATATCAAAAATGACTGGAAAACTCGCTCTGCTATATAATAACTATAGGTACTAAGTGTATCCCTTCATTGAATTTTTATATGATAGATGAGTTATAGTTCAATTGAATAATAAATCGTTGTATATTATGAAAAACGGTTCTGAATGGAGATGACGATCTAAGTCTCAATTTTTGTTGACCATATTTTCGCCTAAAACAAATTCTGTAATGTAAAAATACGTTCTACAGCAACAATTTCTATCCACCTTTAGACGAGTGTAGCAATAATTTCTATGTCATATATTATATTATTTAAAATTCGACTTTTTTCAATCACGTACTCACTAGAATATATATTGAAAATAAATGTTAAACTATAATTTTCGAATCTGGTCTTAATAAAAATATTAATATATTATAGAAGTGTAAATTGAATACGATTACCACTGTGCTCAAAGTATTGATTGAAACAAACATTGGTATATTATTGCTTTTAAATATAATTATATACAATAATAAGGTATCCAACTGATCGATGAGAGATTTTAAAAATACATATTCGGGGTTACAAGTTACATGTAGTATTTATATATTATATACACAATTAGTTGTCACTCGTGTCCTCCACCCCCTATGGATAGTTGTTTGCAAATTGTGAGGCTGTTCCTTGTTTATTATTATTTCTATTATTAAATGCTATAAAGTTTACATACCTTATACCTACGCAAAATAATAACAATTTAAGGCGTTAATAAATTCTTATAAATATACTTATAGATAATAAAAACAATGTTTTTCTCACATTAATATCATTTTTCTTAAACCTGGGAAACGAGGTCGTATATAAGGGGAGGGGGTTGTGGGGTTCACCTCTCTCTCCCGAAAATGTGTTCCAGCTACGGCCTTGTCGGGAAATACATTATATACTATATAATATCAATAATATATTTTTTATAATTTAGTTACTTTAATTAATAATATTATAACGCCGTTAAATGAATAACAACAATTATGATTAATGATTATTAAACAACAACATTTGGCATGATATTATGTGGGTTTTCGCATCATACAGCCAATCAATGCGCTACTGACTTATTATGCTATTTTTCTATTGGTTCTATTAATCATTATTATTATTGGATGGGTTTTAATAAATCTTAACTGATCGAGTCTCAAGATTAAGTACGTTAGTCGTAGTTAGAATGCAGTGATCTATACTTAGAACTCCGCCGTTGTTATATTTCATAGTATAGGTACGTCGACAATAATACTAATATAAATATACAATAATACTAAAAATTTTAACTTTTAAGATTTTTTAATATGGTTTTAAGGAAACGATTGAAAATAAATAAACCGTATAACCCGTACATTAAAAATGTAGAAGTAACGTAAAGACAAAAAAATAATCACTTAAGTCTTATACTTGATTTTAACTATCGTTTATCTTTGTTTTAAATATCAATGAGTATGAAATTCAAAATAATTATAATAAAATTCAATAATTTTGTTTTTAATTTCTAAAAAACAAAAAATAAAATAAAACAAAAATATTGAAGATTTAATTAAAATATACAAAACAATCTATAATACTATTATTCTAATGTAGTTTATATTTCCCATGTTATCTCGTAAAATAAATAAATTTTAGTATTGTTTCTATATATGGATACAACAAATTTATAATTTAAAAACATTTGATTGCTTTGTTAACTATATTTTACGATAATTATACTCTAATTTTAATTAAGCTACAATAGTAAATCTATTATTACACTTCTGGAATAATGGGAACCTAATATTTGCATATTATGTTGGTCGATAAATATGATAATAAAACAATACGTTTAATGCGGCATATAGGTTATGTTCAGTAAGTTATTAAGAATTTTGCTTGATAATTTTCACTTGGATAACTTTTTGGGGCTGTAATTATGATAGAAATGCTTTAATAAAATAATTTTAAATAATATGTTTCTTGGAATGTTGTAATTGTGTATCTAAATTTTTATTTTGAAATCTAATATTTAATATTTGCGATTTTGTATGTGATACTTTCATTTTATTTTAACGTAGCATGATTTAGAGAAATATAATATATAGGTAATAATATTTTATCTAATTCGATGACTACTTAAAATTCCTTAAATACGGTTATCAAATAGCAACATATTAGCGTTATCGCAAGAAAAATTTATTTATATTATTTTATTCAATATAAATAATATATGACTTTCAATCAGCGTGTTTTTTGTTTAATATTTAAATACTGTATTTGTGGTAAAAATGTTTGTGGTAGAATTATAAATGGAAATTAAAAAAGATTGTTAATGTGACAGCTTTTTTTTTCGTAGTAAAAAGTCGTGAACAACATTCTGACAGACTGTAAATTTCTGTTGACCTGTATCTCTGTTATTATTACGATGAATGTACAAAACGCACCAATTTGACTCTAAAATATTACAGCAAGTCAACGGCCGGACATAACATTTTATGAATGGCGATGAGAGTGTTTGGTAGACATTTGAAGAGCATACCTATTTTTTTTTTTTTTTTAATGTTTTCCAGGAGAATTCCTTATTTGTGATCAATGTGCACGTCAAGTAGATTTATATGAATTAAATTTATTTTTAAAATGCAATAATGAGTATCCTTTTATAATGCATAACATTATCTAAGATTATTATGTTCCATTTAACCAGAAAATGTAAACAACTCGTTTATAGTTCAATAATCTTTTTAATTTTAAATCGAATTATACATAATTATTATAAAATCCCGAGGGGTCTATGCCAGAAAAGTTTAAAGGCAGGGATTGGTATGATGTATCCCCTCTCTACTCCCCGTGAAATTGGTCGTGCGAATCTTGTACGAAGATACGGGAAACGTCGTGAAAACGTTTGAGCGCAAGTTTAAACATTCGACGCTTAAACTTAAGTGTCACAGAACGTTTTCGCTGGGGTTCAACACCACGGACGTATATTAATATCTATATAATAAATTACGAGAAGGTTAAGAAACAAGAATAATAAAAAACACTCAGATTATACAAATGTCCAGAGCAGTAAACAAAATAAAATACATTTTGTATTTACGCTACAAAATTTTTATTTTAAAATGTACACGACCGACATTTTTATTTTTTAATGCTTAACGCATTTGATATATTTAATTGTTTCTCTCAGCATATTTTATTTTTACTGTATATTTATTAGAACATCTCTTAGGGAATACCACGAACGTGTTTGCTTATAGTCTTTTATATAAGTATAATAAAAATATTGTTTAGTTGTTGTTTTGTACTTACGGTAGTCGCTGAACTTAAAACATTTTTTTAATGAACATAAATAAACATTTAAAACACTGTACATAAAAAAATGCATAAAAACACACACATACGCGCATAATTATATATATACACTTTTCTACTATATTCTTTCTTTGAAGAGCCGATAAAAGTTTTATACTAACATATTAAATTCTCTTAAAGTTTTATTTTGCTTTTGTGAAAGGTAATCGTGTGAAGTTTACTAATTCAAACAAACTTTATTTTTATTTAAATATTCTAAAAATGTTTTTATTTAAAAATTTTGTATTATTTGAAGCAATTCACCAAGTATATTTGTCCTCGTTTGTTCTTTAATAATACATATGTCCAGATTCTGGTTTTCGAAATTTGCAAGTAGGTTTAGTGTATACTCGAGGACAACATTTTAAATTTCTTAAATTCTTATAAATTCCATAAAGTATATCTTATGTAGATATACATATATTTTTTCAAAAGATAATTTTTATTTTTTTTTTTTTTACCACGAATAGTTATGAAGATGATTTGTAAATAATATTGATCAAAGTTCAAAAGAGCAGTTTCTAAATTGTTAGAATGAAAAATTCACTTTATTATAGCAGCAATATCTACTAAACCAATGATATCCTATTTTTTTTAATGCACAGAGTTAAATAACTAAAAAGTTTGTCATTTAAAATTTGATTTAGATACATCGAATTTTGAGAAAGTTTACTATTTCTGGAGTTATCACCAACGTATTATAGTGAAATATCTGAATCAATGTCATATTAAAACATACATACTCTTTATATTATTTAAGGATAAACAGAGTTAATAAAATAAATTATGATAAATATAGAGACGCCGATTAATTCGGATTAAATATTTATAATTAAAAAAAATAAAAAAAACAATAATAATATTAAAAATTAAGTATTATTAATGATAAGCGTTGCTATTTTAATTTATTGTGCATAAATGTTGTTTTGTTGAAATGAGTCAAATCAACATGCATTTAAATAAGTTGACTAAATAGTTTCAAAAGTAGATGACAGATAAGTATATGACGTATTATATTATGAATAGGACTTTATAACTACTTTATAGATTTTTAAATGTATCATGTATACAGTGGCGTAGCTATAGACATTTTTTTGGGTAGGCCCAATATTTTGATACAAGGATTAGGTATTAATGAGTATTTTTATCAAATAAAAAGTAACAAAACATATTATTATACATTTATTATATGCATTTATTTTAAGCTTTAATATTATCCACCTATATTAGCCATATAGACTACCAATTTAATACGATATAAAACATTTTGTTTTTGAGAGAAAAGTGGGTCCTAACCTGGTCCTACCCGCTGGTTACGCCACTGTATTATATACAATACATTGTTTTAAAGGCAATCGTATTTTTATTTTATATATATTTATTTATATTTTTTTTTTTAGAAAAAAAATTCTTAGATATTATGAGAGTAAAATAAGTAATGTCATGAGATTTATAATGTGTTTGAGCACTCAAACACAGTGTTACAAACAAAGGACGCGTGTAAAAGTATTTTTTTAACGCCTCGTTGCATCGTTATATAGTTATTGTTCTGTAAACTTAAAAAAATACCAGCAAAGATTATTTTTTTAAATTTACATTCCCGTTTTAAATTTTATTAATTTAATAAATAATTTAGCTTTGCAGAAATCTCTATTAAAATTTTAAAAAATGATGATTAAATAGCATGATATTAATATTATTCGAGAACGAGTGTTAAAATGAAAAATGTGTTGGTATCGTAAATATACTTTAACGATATTTGACATTTGTTTGTTTGAATCACATATATGATTTTTTTGATATCTGATGAATTATATTGTTCAATATCACATTATTATTCGTATTTTTAAGTAATATAAGTAATATAAGTAACTATATTTTGTTCATGATTTAAAGAATAATCCGATTTTTTTTTTTATTACATTTAACGCTGATCTGATTTTCTATAATTAACGCATTTTCAAAATAATCCAGGAAGGTCTAACATATTATTGTAAAATGTGTGGTAGTTTTGCATGAAAATTAAACATAAATTATGTACTTATTCAAAATAAACGTGATACAATGTCTGATCGATACAAACGAGGAGTAGTATATTTGACCTTAATTACTATATAAACGGTCTATAATTTGATTTAAATTTGAATCAAAATATCAGTACTGCAGAGTGCAAACGACTAGCTGATGGCATTTGCGTAACGTTTTACGTATTTTTTTTCTAACCGATAACGATTGATATTGTAAATTTTCAAATATTTTTCTCCACCTAACCGGAATAATCTACAGTTCTAGTCAATTTATTTGCGAGTACCTTCAATGAAGATAAATGAAAATAGAACACGTGTCACGAATAATTTCACATTTGTTTGATACCAAATATCTAGTTATGTTTTTTAGCATTGGCACTTTAACGAGTATAAAGAGTATATAGGTATTAGTTGCCTACTATAAAATAAAATATTACTTATTCTAATCGTAATTTTATTATCAAAACCACGTTAGTTTAAATATTATATTTTGTCTTGCTTATAGTTCTAATTTCAAAGTATGAATAATTATTAAAAAAATAATGAATAGCCACCCAATTTTCACGTTACTCGGTATATATACTTGTAAACTACATAATAAAAGCAAATTTAGAAGAGTGCTCCAAACTATACGGTTTGTTTGTTTATTATGCAGATATACTAATAATATTACATATATTTTTAATATCTATCTATAGACTATAATGTACAATTGTATACTCACTACTCAGTGCCGGATTTAGAATAGGTGCCGCCCTAGTTCCTTTTAAATATGCAACCCCCACCCCAAGAAAAAAAATGTAGTAAAAATTATAAAATTGTTTTTCCCATTTCTTACAAAATTTTCCACCGTAGGCCCGGGCATCACGAGCCCTGAGTATACTAGTATAATACTTACATAATATACATAATAATTTCAACTATTTGGTTTTCATTATTGATACTACAATGCTTTTAGGGAGTGAGGTATAGTATCTATGCAGAATTTATTCAAAGTGCTCAATCGTATTTTAATTAAATACAAAATTATATGATTTAAAAATAGTCATAAGCGTGAATATATATATATTTTGTAAATCAATTTTTTTAGTTTCAACTCTAGCGTTTATCTAACTTCATTATTTTTTATCAAAATATTATTTAACAAATACATTTATGACTATACTACATATTTATCCAAAACCTAAACATTTTTTTTTTTTAATAAGGATATTAAATTATATTTATTAATGATATTATGTTATTCTAAGAATTTTAAATGTATATACTATATAATCGATAATTTTCTTGATTTTTATAAAAATTAAAAAATATATTTTAGTATACAGTGCATTTGATTAAACTTTGGTTAATAGTATATTATAGCACATATTAATTTTTTTTATTATAAAAAATTAATATTTTCGTACAAATATTTTAAATTCTAAACGGAGTGATGAATATATTGATTTTACAATGCTGTGTTTTTTTGTGTTTGTGTACACGAGAACGTGTCTAAATAATGCTTCGATTTTCAACTCAGTAGCTTCTTTGATGTGAAAGTGAATCTAGTTGGTGTATTAAGGATGTAATTTTTTGAAATTCCCTAAAGTTTTCAAAAGCACAGCACCGGGAAAAACCAAAAAAAAAAAATTAAGGTAAAACGAGAATTTATAAGAAAAACCAGTTTTCGACCAAATCGATTTTTTTTATATGATAGTAATTCAAAAACTAATCACTGTAATTACTTGAAATTTTCACCAAATTTTTATGTTAGTGTTATCTATATACAGTTAAATTAACTAACCTTTTGACTTTTTTTGAGTTATTTATAGACCACTAAAATTTTCGATTTTTATGAGAATTTTTTTTTTTTGTAGTGTCGATAAAATTTTTTTGGCCCAATAAGAATACTTGAAAATTTAATACAAAGTTCCTCATAAGTTAGTCTTATAGTGATTAAAAAATGATAAGAATACATAGGCACAATTTTTTTATTAGCATTTGAACTTCAAATATTGACAACAATTCGTCAAAACCATGAATATTTGCAAATTATTTTGTAAATTATTATATTGTAATTCATAAAAAAATTTTTATAAGTAGCTAAGAATTAAAAATTCAATACGAGATTTTCCATAAGTTTAGCTTATAATAATTATAAAATAACTTAAATTCTGGTGTATTTGGACCATTCAACATATACCACCTTTTTCAACAACCACTGGAAATTATATCCTAGGCTGGCAAATCATCTTCGTGCAGAATCGTTTTTCATATACATGCAATGATACCTACCATTGGATTCAACTTTAACACTCCTATATATATATTAATGATCCATACGGCACCTAATGTACAGCAGAGTGGTACCCACTTACCCGTTTTTTTTTTTTTATTTAGATTTAAAATCATCAGAAAAAAAATTTATTTGTATTAAAAAATCCATTTTAATTTTAATCTGGATAATTGTATTATTATTTATTATAAATATATTATATTATTTTATATTATTATATTATTATTATTATAATTATTACATGGTTTTTGGTTTTAATTTCTGATTTAATTTTCATAATTTAAAGAAAAAAATGTATGGTCGACATAACAATATAGAACTGCATAAAATAGCTAAAATAGTATGAAATGACTCTGAATCAAACAAAAAAAAAAAAAAAAATTGCAACCTCATAATTTAACTTGAATTTTGTATTTAAAAACATGTTAAAAAAGCCACCCTTAAGATCTTTTAAATTTAAGTTTATTAAAAAAAAATATAACATTTTTAGCATTGTTATTCAACACTGTATACCTAATATTAAAACTTACAGGGAGGGATCATGAAAATAAAAACAATTAAAAAACTCCAGAATCAAATTAGACATATCTAATAGAAAATGATTTATAGCTATAAACTACAGAAAAATGTAATACTACAAAGAAAACAATAACACAACGTTTGACGATTAATTTGAGCTCGAACGATTATATGAGCTGCGAGGGCAGGGAGCAACGATTAACAACAAGACATATTTTATTTGTTCTGATTTTTAAATGTCATAGTGTCTCATTATTTTTTTATTATAGAAGGTCGTCGAGCAGTACCTATATTATATTATTATAAAAGTATTATTATAATTTATTATTAACAGATACATATTATATTATTATTATAACAGTTGAGATGTGTCTGGTACTGTCACTATGCCATAAAACGAAAAAAAGGAATGTAACTCTTCTGACTGTAGCCAACCAGAAATTTCCCGAGTGAGGGTCCATAGTAATGTACCTATGTATAATATATATATATATAATATAATATGGTCGTTGAGCTTATAGCGTGTGCCTATACCAATTTATACCAACACCGAATAAAATATATCACTTTCTATGAGTACACTCAAATACAGTACTGGGTGAGCGGAGTAGAAAGGGTATCCAGACCACTGACTCGCATTACTGACGACGGTGTCACGATTACACGTGAACAATATATTCGTCGTACGATATTGTTATATACTACCGTGTATCAGTCATTATTATGGTGGGTCGCGCCTGATCCAAGACTCAATTTTCAAAAAGTCGAGATGACAATATTTTTATAGTTAGGTACTTGAGTTTTATCCTGGTCGATTGCAAAACGCGTTTTCGTATTTCCACGTTTTTTCGTTTTTTTTTTTTTTTTTGGACCGTCAAGCCGACGAACCGAATGTAACGTTACGCGATTGAGCGTATATGTACCTACAACTATGCAGCATACGGATATAGATTATAATGCTGTGAACACGTTTTCAAGATAATACGTGCACGTTACCTTGATTTTGAATATTTTTCAGTCAGACGCACACGAATTTATTATTACCCATATACGTAGTATTTTCGCGTCAATGATAATCCACTGTAATCATCTCGAACCTACTTGGATATTATACAATTTTACGCTTGTCGTACACGTCGATACATAATATTATTATTATATACGTTTTTAAATATTTGCTATCGGAAAATATTGTATTTCGTGTTTATTTTCGTACCGTTGTCATTGTGCCCATTAATATTTTATGTAGATTTACTACATACGATTGTGTGCAAATATAATATTTTTAAGATAATATTAGGATTTAGAACTGTCTATACCATACCGTGTAACTGCAATTTTTTGCAATCAAATTTTAAATACTGGCACAAAAAACATTATTTACTCTTATTTCAGTGTTTGAAAAATTCCAAAAATACGTTTATTTATATTTTTTAAATAGTAAATTAATGTTTTAAAAAACATTAAGAGTTTAGCGAATATAATATACCTACAACAGTATTATATTACTACTTAAAATATTTATTACACGTTTTCTCGAAAACAAAAAATTACTGTATATTAAATGGCTCTAAATAACAATGATAATTTCCTTAGAGGTGTATGGTAATTTTTTCGTTTTATTAATGCGGCGTGTAATTATATACAATTGAATTAACGCGTTTAATTCGTTCTTTAAAAAAGAAAAAATTATAATAATAAACGAAAATGAAATGTTTTTATTATACGTTTTCTACATTGGTACCATAAACAGTTGATTTTTTGTTCATATAAAGTTCAATCTTGATATATTTGATATGAAGTTTAATAAGAAAAAAAATATATATATATATAATTTAATAAAATTTGAAATATAGACACAGAGTGTATATGAATGAAAAAAACGTCAATGACGGTAGAAGAGTATAAAAATGATAAAATTTTGAATACTACGGAGATACAATATGTTCCCACTGTGTGTACTTTGTAGCATTACTTTTAATAATATATTGTCGACACGGTGTGTATTATATTATAAAATACTATTATTTTTCTAACAAAACTCTGTTTCGATTTATTTGTACAACTCGGTTATAAGACTAGATCCCAAGATCGCAGACGTGTTTATTGGGTGTGGTAATCAATACTTCAACTCCTGTAGTGTAGTACACGAGATTTATGGCTTCAATGGATGTGAGCGGTTTGTCCCTTTGGTATTTTTTCACGCCATTATATTATGTTGAAGTAGAAAACTTGATGAAAATAAGCAAAAACATTTCAAGACTTTTGAAAAAATGTAACCTTCCATATTATAGTTGATAGTAAGTCAAATGCTCTGAAAATCATTGTAATATCATTCATTAAATATATCTTAATAGGTAGTAAAAACGAATTTTAATGTCATAAGGTTTTAGGTACACATATTCAGTAATAAAACATTTGTAGATTAGGAAAAAAAACAAATTTACAATAAAACATTATAATATTATGTAAATGATTAACAACACCATCCAACCTCTTATTTTTTTTTATAAAGCTCTACTTACATGAGATTTAAAATAAAATTAATAAAAATATTTGTAGATTTGAAAAAAATATAAGTTATCATAGCATTGTTTCGAGTTTCAATAATAATAAAATATACTTAAAAATTTACAACAATGAAATTGTGATAACAAATTCGTGGAGAAGAAGATTTAATATCTTTAAATAGCAAAAAAACCATGTACTGTTTAACTATATACATTATGCTCATAGATCATTACTAATTAATAAGTTCTTAATATTATCACTTATAAAACTATCATATACTATGTGCAGTGTTTTTTTTTTATTTTAAATTGATTAAATGTGGGATGCTATATGCATATTATATAAACAGGAGGAGTTTAAAAACCGATAAAAAACACCAATGCGTTTGGACACGACGTCCGGCTATCGGCAAATCCGATTACAGTTCGGGCACAATCCCACACGTTTTACTTCGTAAATTTATAATGCAAAAAACAGTCCACACTCCGAATTGTAATCTTTATCGTATGGGAACCATTATACGTTGCAGCTATTACTGTATATATTTTTTTCATAATGTGATACTTCGATTGTGGCGAGCAATGGCTGTTTTTGCTCGAGCATTATATACAATTATATGGACGTTAAAAGTAGAATTTAATGAAATCCAGATAATATGCTTTAATCGAAACTCGTTATAGTCTACTGGTGCCTTTGCTCCATATTGACATCGTGTATTCGTGTGCTGTGCCATCGTCTCGTTTCTATCCCGCGTCAACAGTTGTTTGGGTTTCGGCATCTAACATTGTTTTTCCCTTCCGCGCGTTACTTTTACTTTTTACTTTAATCGCATTTCGTTAAAAGACGCACAACAACAAATCTTCCACGTCCAAATGCAATTTAATGTGTCACAACAAGAACCCTGTGGTTTGAGAAATACACACACGCAAACGCACACGCACACACATGAAGCATATGGTCTTGACACAATTGAATGACGAATTAAATTACGAAGGACGAGAAAAATACGACTTGTGTTGTACGACCGCTTTACGTACATTCTTTTCTTATAAAAACTAAATACAACGAAAACTATACAGGGTGATTCACCGCTCATGATTGTTCCCTTTTTTTCTTGAATAATATAATTATTCAAAATCTGATTTTTTTTATTTTTGAGTATACTTAAAGACTATATTTTAAAACTCTTGAGATTACTACGTACGAGTGTTTTGTGACAATACAAATGTCTGTTGATCATAAATGAAAACTTATTTGTGTATTAAGGATATTTTTTAAGTTCTTTTAATAATCAACGGCCCATTTAAAATTTTTTTTTTTTAAATTTGGCGACCCACAATAATATCAGTGACACAGAATTATCGAAATACATGTTTAATGTATTTTTAAAAAATATAATGCTATCCACAATTTGGGAATTTCTGGTCTAAGTATAATAAGTAATAGATCTAATAATAATTTATATTTTATATTTTTGTAAAACTATTTTACATTCTAATAACTGAAAAACTACTCGTTTGAATTTGAATAAAATACACAACATTAATAAAAATATCTACTGAATAATTTATAGAAAACATAATGAATTTTATTTTGAAAAAAGAGTGGTCAAGTAGGTAACGTTTTGGACCTCGAAAATAGTGTAAATGACTAATGGGTGTGTTAAATTTTAATTCAATGATACGTATCATTGTATATGAACAACGATTCAGAACGGAGATTACTAGTCAGCCTAAGATAGATTTTTCATTGGGTGGTGAAAAAGGTGGTTTATGTTTTAATGACTTGAATACTTCAAAATAAAATCATGTACAGAAAATGCCAATTTAAGTAACTGGTGTATGTTTCTAAAACTATTACTTAATTTTTAACTATAACAAAAATCTAAAATTATTTGATAGTTACTAATTTTTTACGAGTAAATTTTTGATTTCGTAAACATTTTAACTTAAGATATAATATTTTTTTAATTGGTCAACAATTAACTTCTTTTATAATTATTCTAAGCCAAACTAATGGAAAATTTTGTATTTGCTTTATACTAGCTACGTATACAAAAATGTCAATACAATTTTAACTCCAAAATAATATATATATACTATCAAACGTTTACCAAAACAAAAATAAATGTATCATATTAAATCTTTTCAATTATTTCTCTTTCACTCCCGTATACCAAATATTTGATTTTAAATATTGTTTCATAATACATATATCAATAAATGGTAATTAGAAAAAATAGTCTAAAAAATAAATTGTCCTAATCAATTTAACTTATCATATAAAACTGATTTGATAATATATACTTCTAAAAAGTTTTTTTATACTGACGTTCAAACTTAAAGACGGTATCTGTTCGACTGTTCTTGATGTTATATAATTATAATAATATAGTGCCGTATAAGTAGTAGGTACATTTATTGTTGTTCTTAAAAATAGAATATATATTATTTTAAATGTTTGTCAATATATTATTATTATTTATTTAGACCAAAACCATATAAATTGCTATTTTTATTAATAGAATCAGCCAGTGTAAAAGAAAAATGCTTTTTACTTGTAATTTGTTAAAAAATATAAGAACACATAAGTACACACCGTGCAAACCTCTATCTAAAAATATTTGATTACATTTCGATCTTTGTTCTTGAAAAAGAAAATAATAATAATAATAATAATAATAAAAAAACTATTGCAGGTCAATCGACGGCCGCGGTATAACTGAAGCAAAGAAACGAATAAAGAATTTTTTAAATTAAAATTTATTATTTTGTTCTATGGTATTGCACTGTTGTAACCGCTGTAGGTAGTTGGAATAAAACAATATAAACAATATAAATAACTGTTTTATATGTTTTAAAATTATTATTGGTAGAAAAATAAAACCTTGACCGAAATAGTTTGGAGAACAAATTTAATATAATTTCTAGGTTTAAAAATATTATAACTAAAATAGTTAATACATAGGTACAATTAGTTATTAACTAAAATTTATTATATTACACAGAAATTAAGTTGGCACACATTTAATGAATTTATTTAATTTATTTGTGTAAATATAATAATTTTCTTTTTATTATGAAAAATACATAGACGAGTAATATTACATTCAATGACCATGGTATTATACTAGATTTTATATTTTATAAAAATTGTATTGGGTTTCCATGTTATAAAAACGGTATCCGGTGAATCGATCACGAATAAAATCATTGGTTGCGAAGATAAATTGATCAGCGAATGAACATTTTTAGTTTTTTTTAGTTATTTTATTACATTAATTTCATAACTATTACATATATTTCCGAATCGTATGTCTATTATTTTAGAATATTAAAATATTCTTATAATACGTAATACCTTTTCTATTTTAATATGAATTAAAATATTCGAATATATTTATTTTTAAATAACTGTCAGTTAATCAAATTTATAATATTCTGATATTAATATTAAAAAGTTTAGAAGTCAAATAAAAATTACACATTACATTGATAAATATAAATAATTACATATAAAATATGATAATTATGGTAGTTAAATTAAATTTTAAGTTGAACTTGAAAATTATGGTTATTAGTTATTACAGTTAATATTCCTCATATGATAGTCGTCACATGTTTTTATAATTTTTCTGTATAGTTTTTCCGTTTAAAATCCATTGTATTTTCTTCTATTAGTTATGTTATCTGTAACCGTTTAAGACTCTTTTCCTTTTTAAATGAATCTATAAATTTCCATATCGTTGGATGATATGCGTTTAGATTAAAATCAAAGCCATTTTGCCACCCTTCAATATAATTTTTGGTCCTGAGATATTTCCGGCGAATAAATTTATATTTTCACCTATAATAGTATATTTTATATCTGTTAATCATATTTTAAATTAGATTAACTGTCCGTTATTTAAATATTAATAAATAAGAGTTTTTGAATATTATAAAACAATAATCATAAAACTCTTCAAAATGTGTGTTTTAATTATGTAATTAGTATAATAAAATAACTAAAAAACTAAAAATGTACGTTCCACGATCAATTATTCTGGCGACCAATTGTATTCGCTATCAATTCACCGGCGATAAATTAAAAATAATACTATTAATAAACAAACTTTATAATCTATTTGCATTAGATAACAGCCTAGTACATAGACTATTTAAATTATCCATATATATAATATATTATAATATAAATAGGGTGCTAAGATGACACAATTCCGGACCCTAGTAAAGTTCAGAACGGTGGGAGGAGCTAAACCGAAATTACTAACCCTACGCCAGTCCAGTGCTCCACGCTGAATCGTAGTAGGGTTTTTCATTTATAAAATTTTGTAAAACATCAACAAAATATCATGCTACTTACTGTGAATAATAAAATAAAATGTACGTATATTTATTTATTTAATGTAAATATTATCAAAACTTACAATATCTAATTAAAGTATATCTATCAAATAAATTATAAGTGTATATAACATGTTTTGTATTTATCGTATAAGTATAAAATACAGCCGAATGTAGATATTCCAAAAAGATATTTTAAAATTTAGTATAAAATATACACAAAAATCAAACATTTCATTAATTTAAATCACACACGAGAGTACAAATATCGATATCGATATCTACAATTTAAGTTACATTTTCCCTGCAGCGTCCAGACTAGCATAGTGCGTCTGATTATAATATTATGTTATATCGTATAATTACTACAAATATAGTACATAATAAACTCGAGTGCATTAGAAAAGTTATGTTGTGTACTTTAATCGTAAATATTATTTGTATTAAAAGTTTTAACCAAAATAATTAATATATCGTTATACATAATATGTGCACCTCAGGTATTTTTATTTTTTGGTTGCTCTTACATTGGTTTTTACAACTCGACAACGTAAATGAAATGAAAATTTAATTTTGCTAATGAATTGTTATTTTTGATGACTATGATGTGATGTGCATTTACCTATATATATATATATATATGTTTTAGTTAATTATTTTTTAATTAAAAAAAAAAAAACTATGCGTCTATAGTGGAGATAATAATATATTGTATTATGAAAGCGTACGAAACTTTTTGACTTTAATAATCGTATTAAAACGAAAATTATTCGTTTTGTGGAACGCAATTTTATCGCATCGTTGCAGTTACCTGTTTAATAATATCGCGCACATTGAACCGAGGTTATATAATACAATACTGTGAAGAGAAAAGGGTTGAAAAAATACTAATAACAGACAAATATATTATTCTGACGTTTATTTTATTGTAAATTAATTCATCATATCTTATACGTAAATAATTATTGACAAAACATGTTTCGTAAACTAATCTAAATAGATACGTTTCGTCTGAAGGAGCGACAACAATAATATAAATATTAATATATAAATTTATGTACCATCGATTCGAAAGCGTAAAAAGGAAAAATAAAAGTTTATATTATTATAAATTTATATTTATATTCATCAATAATAATAATATATTGTTTTATGAATACGGTTCGCTTAAATCAACTATATAAAATATGAAATGGATTTTATAATATTTCATCGTTCGGTAGGTAACGATTAAAGCATTATCATTATACTTTTCTTCAGAAACACACATAAAGACAAATTTTTACGACGTTAAACGTGACATCGCAAGTTTTGGATGTGTCTTATTTAATGTTTTATTTCAATATACCTTTAGAATTATTACGCTTCGTAAATCGTTCACCGCATATACTGCAGTGAGTACACATCACGTCATACATTAAATTATAATAATATTATTATTGTAAATATACTTCAAGGGAAATAATTGAATCAATCCCGTTAAATAAATAGTTTTGACAAAAAAAAAAAAAAAAACGATATTTACACAAACATAATTATAATTATAGGTATCGATAAACATATACATAAATTAAAACATATGTATTTGTGTACAATATATATTTATATTGAAAATTACAACCGGTTTGGACCAATTATTATTTATAAAATATGATGTTATTATATGTTATAAAATATATTTAGGACATGGGTATTATATAATCGTTAATTTTTAATATTTAATTATTCGTAAATTATATTCTTCACAATTTATAAATCGATATCACCTACTCGTATTTTAACTCAGTTACTACAAATTAATAATAAGTACATTTAGTCTGTAGCTATATATTTACCTTAAATACAATATTGTCTTCTCCGCCACTAATAATATGGCTCAACTTAAACCGCAATAATGGATATATTATATAACAAATACAATGCTCACGATAAACCGATTAATAATACTCAATTAAAACATAGTATTTAAGTTAGTGTACGTCGAATTTGCGAATTTGCGCCCTACCCAAATGTTGGTCATATTGTTATAATTAAATATTACATTATACCTACTATTGTATTTGAATACGAAAAAATGATTCTATTCTCAAAACAATGAAGTTTAATGATTCAGATCTAATTTTTTTTTTTTTTAATTGGTCCAAACTGGTATAAATATAAACCATAATGTTGTATACAAATTACGAATATTACTTATTCTAATACACATATACGACTCGTTTGAGTACACACCGTGGCGTCAGACTTAACAATATTATACTTGTGAAAATATACAAAAGTAACGAATGCGGATTTTTAAACAGTAAAAAATAATATTAAATGTTTTTTCCTTATACAAGTTGTATTTTATTTTAGTAAACGCCACATGATATATTGATATATAATTATACTAAATATATTTTTTCAAATAATCGTTAAAAAAAAAAAATAAATAACACAGTATTTACAACGAATTTTCTATATACTAAAATTATTTTGTACAATGTTCAAAAACAACATGTTTATTCGTTTCCAAACGAATATTTATAATAACACAATATATATATATATTAACAAAAATAAAAAACAATTTATGATTTTTATATTTGTTTTGCAAATTATTTATGGATATTAATCATCTTACTATATCATACACGTATGCAGTATATTGTACGAGAACGCCTTTTTGACAATATTGTGACGATATGACGAGACGACAGAACGGAAATAGAAAATATTATTGTAATTTTTACGCGGAAGTTACGCGTTGCAACCCATGGAGGACAGGATCGCATTTTACTTGTACGGACGATAAGACTCCACGTTGTCCTGGGAGGAAAAAATCACAATAACATACGCACGGAAGTCCCGTTTTCTTTTGCTTATTTATCTTATGCGTATACACTTTAATATATATATATACTATAATATATTTTATACATATTTCTATTGATTCGTGTTTGAATCAATCCCGTTTGCTTACTTATATCCATATCATGTTTTACCTTTGTCCACAACGTAATGTCATGATCAATCGATTCAATAATATTTAATGTAAAATAGATCGTAAGTTGTATAATTATAATGTTGAGGAATGTTTTATTTATTAACATTTAAATACAGTAATAATAATAAGTGATTATTTAAATTAAATTTTTTAATATTTTTGTATAGCGTTTTATCTATACCATAATACCGAACTGCTTATTTGAAATCTCTAGTGTATATTGTATAACTATATTTTGTAAACTGTATATTTGTAGTTAATATTATTTAATAATTCACACGGATGTTTTTTTTCTTATTTAATATTGTTGAAAGCAATTTAGTTGTCGCTTAATATTCATTACTATCTTTATTTTTGTAGTGTCATATTATTCATATTTATGGCAGGTAAGGTATTTAATGAGTTGTCAAATTTTGAACAAATTTTATTTTTTACGTATTTATCCTAACCTATAGATTGTAATTTAATTGAAAACTGTTTTGGATAGAAAGTGTGTCAAATATTAAGAATGAATATCTAATCCACATCTAAATGGTGTATTTGAATCGTATAGGGGCTAGTAAGTAAACTACTGCATTAGTAAAAAATATGCAAACTCTTTTTTATAAAATATGACGTATTTAATTACACGAGATATCGGAATAATGGCGAATTAAAAGTGGTTATTATATGAATTCTAAAAACGCGGGCAATTTTGGTAAAATAAATTGTTGAATAGGGAAATCGTGGGCTCTTGTAGGTACCAAACGTGAGATAGAATACGTTTAATTTCATTTTCATTCACAATAATATTGGGTTTGTGAAAATCTTATATGAAAAATACTAATATTCTAATCATAACACTATAAATACGAATATGTAGATAAAATCTTTGCAGGTGAATATTTCTAACCGCTGTCATTTGAGCACTGAGCTATATGCGAAATATTTTAATAAATAATAATATTATTGTAACGATAGGACCTAACGATGCATAAAATCGTGCGTAATCCACGCGATTGGACTAATAACACGGACTGACGTCCCGTCATCGAAAAGTGCATTAGCATATGCATTATGCATGACGTTCGGAGTTGAGGAAAAAAATCAGACAACTGGCGTGAAAACGTTCATGACACCGTTAGTGCACTGTCGCGAAAACCGTAACGGAAGGGTGATAGGGGAAATAATAAAAATCCTCGGTAGTGCTACAGTAATAATATTGTTATTATTAGAAACCTCAGAATACCGTACGGCGAACGATAGCCGCGTTATTGCACACCGCGATGTCGGGATGTTACGCCCGTCATAACAACATTATTATCGGGATTTATAAATCCACTCTCCCACGCAGGTGTCGGTTAAACATTTTCTCGGCAATAAATCATTTTAAACGCAATTAATTACTCTACACGCGCGAGAACTGTAATATATTATTACGGAACGGAATGTGTTTTTTTTTTTTTTTACACGGACTACATTATTATTACGCCACCGAAAGAATACCCGAATATTCTAAAACGGTTTATTCGCTCCAAACAAACATCGGCCCCCGCCGTATTGTGTGAAAAGAGATTGATACGTTTTATCGGCCGCCTCGAGTGTACCCTCGTCACGGCCGCCCGTGCAGCGTAGTCCGGATTTCGAAACGAACATCAACAACAACACTGTATTTGAAAGTTATAACGATCGGCATAGGAATTTAAAACGAAAATCGTTTATAGGTATAATAATATATTATATTTAAAAATCTACTGTCAGAAGCGTGATATCAATAATGTTTTTTTTTTTTTTTTTTACAATTACGAACCAATACGATATTACTTATTAGTAACAAAAAGTAAACAGGCTAATAAAAAAAGGTAGAAAAAATGCATTAACTCGAGTTAAGCGAATATGAAATAATTACTGAAAGTTAATAGCAAATAAATAATACATTCAACTCAAACCGAGTTCGAAGTTGTAGAAAAAAAACTGATTTAAATTTAAAAAGAAAATACTCTCTACTCATTTATTTAATACGTTGATTTCCATCATAAAAGTATTTGGTACTCGTGTGTTTAGTTTTATTATTATTTTATTTATTAATCAATATAAATACATCATAATGATGTTATTATTGTATTATCACTACCGTTACACTATAGTATTATATTATTTTCATTTAAAACCGTTTATACAGTAATTCATTTATAAAAACATATTTCATTTTAACTAGATGAATTATTTTTAAATCAACTGAAATTTTTAAGCTATTTCAACAGTTGAATAAATTAGTTAAGTTAAAACTGTGTTAAAATTTTGTTCTAGCTAGCTGTTATTATTACAGCCATTTTGTAGGTGCAAAATACGTGTAATAGTAGTTGTCAATTTGTGATGATTTTAAATTACCTGAAAACAAATTTTATTGAAATGTTGACTGTTGTTACGGTTCTGGACACTCACAAATGACGCAAATATGAAATGGTGAAAATATTAAATTTATGTTATAATAATAGATCCTAACAAGTTAGTAACAATACACTGCGTTTGCGGACGAGTCGTCGAACGGAATTCTATGAAATACGGCAATCGATTATAATATTATGTGTACGAGTTTGTTAGTTTTTTATACCTATTCATTTGCCAGAGCAAAGTTAAATTTCGCGATTGTAATATTATTCAAATTTGAAAATCGTTCTGGTTTGCAAAATCACGTGACTAGGCGGTCTGGCATTACATACAAAACAAAACAGTTTTATTAAAACCAAAACGAACAAAAAATACCTATCTGTTTAAAGTATAATAGTATTATGCCATAGTGAAATATCACGAGAAGTATTCGACCACGTGCATAAACAACCGTATAATATTACGGCAAGTAGAATGCTTGATCTCCCACACACATTATAGTTTTTTTTTGAACTGTAGAGGTTCTTTTCCACGAGTATTCGTATAATAAAATTAAAGTGATATTTTAAAACACACTCCTTTATTTGCGCTAATTAGTAGACCATCGTATTTTTGAAAATTATTAACGGTTTTAAATTTATCCTTTGAAATATTCATACTTTACAAGCTGTTTTAAGTTTAATTTATTCAAAGTAATTATTTAAATTAGGTGTTATATTACGGAAACGAACATATTTTGTAAGAGCAAAATTAAAATAACACAGTAATATGTTAATATAATGCACGTGGTATGATTGAAGAGCATCTTAATTTTGTTTTCATTATTTCACTTATCTTAACGTTTTTTGATAAGCTATTGGCGTAATATGTCGGGAGCAGCCTCTGAATAATGTTTTTTATTTTAAAAAAAATCCTTCCAATCGAATTATCAAATGAATTGATAATCATTTTATATTTTCGTAATTATTATTCACAAACTATAAATCTGAGTGATTTTTGATTATTGTTTGTAAATATTTTAAATACCGTTCGGTCGAAAAGCGCAAAGCGTAACTCGGATGTCGGTGAAAAAAAATATTACAATATACCGGTGCACCTAACCTAACCTAACCCCGCAACAGTCACCTGTACAGTGCGAACCAAAGCGGTGGAACCACCCGGCGGGAACTGAGGGACGGACGGTCGGGCCCTACGCGTGTTCAGACCTTTCTGGCGGGGGCCGGGGGCGGCCACGAGTGTCGCTTGCTGCGGCCGCGGTACTTGCACATCAGCACCCGCTTGAACGCCTGCCGGAACACCTTGTTGAAAATGGTGTAGAACACCGGGTTGACCATGGAACTGGCGTAGCCCAGCCACGTGACCAGGTCGATGAGGCCCTTGCTGATGTCGGCCTCGCAGTTCGGGCACACGGACGGCAACAGGTTGAGCGCGAAGAACGGCGTCCACAGGAACACGAACGTGAAGAACACGACGCCCAGCACTTTGGTGGCCTTCTGCTCCAGTCGGATGATGCGACCGTGCCGGTACGAGTTGCGGATCATCACGCTCGACCGGTTCGCGTTGTTCGACCGCTGCGGCGTCGCCGCCTGATGGTTCCGGGACGGCAGACCCAACGTCGATCCGTACCGGACCAGCGGCGAGTGACGTTTGCCGCACGCGGCCGACGGAGCCTGTGCGGGAGTCTGCTTGCGTACGGGTTTCTGGGTCATGGCCCGGCGCAGCGGTTGGCCTCCGGCCGGTGCCAACGTCGTCGTCGTCTTGGACGCGTTGTTGGACGATGCCGACCACACGGTCAGCGTGTCGACGGTGGCCGGCTTGGGCTGCGGCGGCGGAGGCGTCGTTCGCACCGGTTGTGCCGCCGACGGCGCTGGCGACGCCGGCGCTTCCGCGGTCGCGCCGCCGCAGCCGGACGGGGAACGGGCGCGCCGCTGCCGTCGTCGCGGCGGCGGCGGCAACAGGCAGATCTCTTCGTCCAGCCCGGGTTTCCGTTGGTACTCCTGTTTGAGCAGCGTGCCCACGATCTTGGGCCCGCTGTCCGCCGCTGTTCCGGCGAGGTCCGACGAGGCGGGTCCGTCCCGGTTCCTGGTCAGTTCGTCCTCGTGGAAACTGCGGACGCGCGCGGCTCGGCCCTGGGGGCGGTGAGGTTGCGGCTCGTGGTGCGGATGGCGGTAGTACGCGTGCAGTTGATGGTGATGGTGCGGGTGACGGTTGGGGCCGTCGAATCTCCGGCGCATCGACTCGTGCAACGTGCCCGACCGCCG